>SKCR01040664.1:0-105114 GCA_019454045.1 Zanthoxylum bungeanum
GATTAATTACGGAGAGACTTTATTGGATAAAGTACTATACATAGAGAGAGAACGATTAATTTGGAATTAATCGTAAAATTATTATATTAGATATAATAATCGAAATTCGATTTTGACGCGAATTAAAATTAGATTTTAATTCGGGCAAACGAGTTAATTTAGAATTAATTCGTTAGCGACGTAAATATAATTTCGCTAGGCGCAATTATTATTTAAATTTGATTTAATTAACGTCGCGACGTAAGTTCGGTATTTCGGAAATATCGAACCCGAACGCGTGAGTGTACGTGGGCCCACTTTCATTTGGAAACGTGTGGGGCCCACATGACACATGTCATATTATGCATTATTTAACTCTAATGCATTGCATGGAGATAGTGTACAATGCACTCAATGGTTCTGCATGAAATTGAGTGTTTGACACTCTAAGCCATTGCATGATTTGTGTCATAAGTTTATTATTAATTTAATAAATATTATGGCATAAATATAAAGTGATTTTTGTAACAAAAATCATTGAACTCCTCTCTCTCACATTGCCGAAACAGATGCAGTTTTGGGCTCTCCATTTCTTCAATTTGTGGCAAGATTTGAAGAAGTTGTGCATTCAAAATCACAACAAAGGCTAGCACCTTCAAGGGATCATACAAAGGTGTTATGGGAAACTAATCCTTGAGCTTGGGAGGATCAAACAAAGCTTGGAGCTGCACTTTCCACCTTGGCCGAATTCATCACTGCACAAAGGAGAAGTTTTCATTTCATCAACGCATCCGCATTCCGATTTTTGTGAGTATGATTCCGCCATACTTCAATTAATTCATTCATGTATTTATATATTTTGTTTGCTCTTGTTGATCTTGGGGCTTGGTAATAGAAACCAACAACATCATCGTCCACGTCAGCAGGTCAACCGAGTCAACTTGCCACGTCAGCCTCAGCCAATCACAACTTGACACGTGTCGCCACGTGTCGCAATCCTATTGTGCCGAAAAGTGAACAGTCAGCGCCACGCCACGTCGTCGCCGCGTCGCATGACGTCATCACAATAATTGAGAATAGCCGCCTTGACACGTGTCGCCGTGAACAGTCAGCCGCCTTGCTACGTGTCGCCTTCTCATCGTGCCACGTCGACAAATCCAGCGTCACGACGCTGAGGTCATTGGCTTCGCGACGCGCGAACAGTGAAAAATTTTCCTATAAATAGAGCGCGAAATTTCAGATTTCAGTACACCTTTCTCTCTCACTCCTTCTATGTAATTAGGGAGTTTCTCTCTCTAGAATTTTCATTTTTAATTTTTAATTTTTTACTTTTGTAATAATTTTAATTACTTTTTGTAATAATAGTAATTTACTTTCTTATTTTACAGTTTTTACTATTCACTATGCGGAGGTAACTTCCTATGCTAGGGTGAAAGGTAATTATTTTACTATTGCTATTTAGATTAATCTCCCTTAAAATAATATATTTACTATTTAAAATTCTGATTAATAAAGGATACCGCTATATTGGTCGGTTGGCAATTCAATTTAATCTGGTTTAAACCTGACTAATCAGGAAACCGCTATATTGGTCGGTTGGCAATTCAACTTAATCTGGTTTAAACCTGACTAATCAAGGAACCGCTATATTGGTCGGTTGGTAATTTATTTTCTGTTGGTTTGAACCTGATTAATCAAAGATACCGCCATATTGGTCGGTTGGTAATTTATTTTGGTACCGCACCGCCTTATGGCTGATTATGGACAAATATTACCACCTATATGGCTGGTTGGACTTAATTTGACTTAATCAGGATACCGCCAGATTGGTCGGTTGGTAAAATATTATCACAAGTTTATATATTATTTTATGGGAGATATCTAAATTAGTAGTAGTAAAAGTAATTCCTTTTGCCTTAGCATTTATTTCATTTGTAATTTACTTTTCAGCATTTTACTTATCGCAATTACTTTTCAGCATTTTCATTTTATGTCTTTTAAGTTTTTACTAGCCCTAGCTATGTGTCATAACTAAGTTAGTAATCTAGGGTTGTGATGAAATCCAATATCACCAGTTTATAAGGGTTAAATTATAATTTGGGTAATATAAAGATTTATTTATTGAGTCTTAATCTTAATGCTTTTTATTAACTGGCCACTAATAAAATTGATAAGGTAAACTTAAAATGAACTAGACATAGGGATTTTAGGTTTAAGACCTCAGACTCAATAACCCACGATCTTCCTTGAGGATAGATAACCCTTTATAGATTTCCTTTCCTTACAGGATAGGAATATACCTGTCGGGCGTGGGTAGCCATAATTGGAACTTAATCTTAATGAATCCATATAATTTGATTGACATAGACATATGGATCAATTAGGTTAAATTGGATATTTGTAATTGACCATCGGAAGAGGCTTTTACATAATTTAGTGTTCCAGGTTAATAAATCAATATTTTACCCGATTATAAGATAACCACTTCATCATTAAATAATATTGGAATAAATCACAACCCTAGATAGTTTTAGTATTGAATTTTCTCAAATATCTTTTGAACCAATTTTAGTTACTTGCTTTTAAATTTAGAATCGTCGCCATTTCAAATCAATCAAACAACCTGTCAGATATTAGTAATCATTTGACCTCATAAAAATTAATAGATAAGATTTTAAGTCCTCGTGGGATCGATACTTTTTATACTACTTGAACGATACGTACGCTTGCGTTATACGTGTGTGTTTACGCCGGTCAGGTACTAAATAGGTCTTCTAGGAAGACATAAATGGATGGCAACGTACAAATGTACAAAACTAGGCTTGTACTGAAAGGGTGTCGTCAACGACATAGTTTCGATTACGATGAAACTTTTTCACCTGTTGCCATGATTAAATCCATTCGGATAATGCTTGCTACTACTGCATATTTTATTTATGAAATATAACAGCTGAACGCCAAAACCGATTTCCTTAATGAAAACCTTTTGGAGGATTTTTGTATGCAACATCCTGACGGTTTTGTCGTGGCAAAATATGCAAACAAGGTTTGCAAGTTAAATCGATCCATTTATGGATTGAAGCAAGCATTGCTTTCTTGGAACCAACGTTTTGATGAGATCATAATGGTATATCATTTAATTCGAAATGAAGATGATTCTTGTGAAGGTTAGTAGGAGCGCACTGATAATGATTGTCCTATATATTGATGATGTATTGATTCTCGACAACGACATTCCTATACTATAATCGGTGAAAGCTTGGCTTTCATTAAAATTCTCCATGAAATACCTGGGAGAAGCAGTCTTTATTCTAGGAATAAAGATCTACTGGGATAGATCTAGAAAGCTGCTGACATTCTCACAGAGCTCGTACATTTTGATATGTACGTGACCTGATGTCTCATATGCTTTGAGCATATGTAGACGCAATCAAGCCAATCTAGGTGATAGTCACTGGATTGATATAAAGAATATCTTTTGTATCTTGGATGAACTAAGGATGCTTTATTTGAATATGGGGAAAGGAAAACTTGAGGTAACTAGGTTCACCGCTGCAAGTTTCCAAACCGATAAAAGATGATTTTGAGTCGCAATAAGGGTACATATTTTGTTTGAATAACGGAACAGTGAGCTGGAAATCTTCCAAGCAAGATATTGTTGCCGATTAAATAATAAAAGCGGAATATTGCTGCAGCTGAGGCAGCAAAATAAGCATTTTGGATCTAATAAAATTCCTAATTGGATTAGGAGTAGTTCTGTTAGCAGCTGAGCTAGGCTACAACATAGGCTAAGGAATCACGGTCTCATCAATGATCCAAGTATGTACTTTGAATATTTCATCTGATTCGTCAGATCATACATCGTGGCAATGTGGTGATCTAATAAATCGCAACAGATGATAACATTGCAAATCCACTGATGAAAGTCGTTTCTCAGCAAAATTTTGAGTGACCCGTACATAGTTCAGGTGTTAGACACTTGAGTGATTGACTATAAGCCAAGTGGGATATTTTTGGACAATTATGACCCATAGCATCACTATTTTGTAAAGAACAAGGTGTTCTTGTACAAAGTTAACTATGTGACAAATGAAATTGCTCTTTTATCATTTCTAATTGTATTACCTGGATATATAAATGATAAAAGTCCATATGATTAGTACCAGATTAATAAGATATGAGACAGTATTAATCCACGAAGGTTTAATCACTAAATATCCCTAGTCGTAGTATTATCGAGACTGGACATCGATAATACGGAATAAACTAGTATTATACTTGTGCGCGTTATGGAAGTTTAACGACATAGTTCTCATATATTTGGGTATTGGATACTCATGCAAGTGTAATATGAGGTTCTGTTTACCGATGGTACGGAACCAGCTTCGCTCTGGATAGACCCCTCGGAATCCCATTGGTAGTATGACTATGTGTCTATGGGAATCCGAATCAGGGTAGGTGTATTTGGTCATAACCTGAGACTTGCATCGCTAATACTTGCGACAATCAGTATACTTTGGTTTTGGTCATTCGGGGCTTTAACAGGTTTTGTGTATGCCTCTTCTGGGTATACTGAGAATCGTAGTGTATTGGGTGTGATGTCAAGATGGAAGTATCACTTCAGTCATAAGGAGATGATGATCACGCAGGGATACATGACTGGTACTCTAAAGTGTTGCAACCATCGGGGAAGTATAACTAGGTCATGACTTTCCGATTAAAGAGACTAGTTGCTTGTGATCCGATATATGCTTCGTACGGGGCAGACACAATTCCAGCCCCAGGCCTAACATGTGACATCCGATACTGGATTGTAATATGCAATACTTAGTATACTATGCCTGGTATAGATTATGTATTCCTTAAAAGAATGTTTCTGGAGAATTGGGTAGGTACGGTGCTTTGCTAGAAGGCAACCATGTCTTGTAAATCGGTAAGAACGTGGTACGGGGTACACACGTGTTCGGATAGTTCGACGATCGGATTTATTGCCAACATATCCAGGAATCTCATTGGTCGCTTCCCAAAGATTCACCAATGACGTTTGACTCGAACATAATTAATCTGGGATTAATTATAGGAGAGAGAAAATTAATCTAAGATTAATTACAACAAGAATTTATCTGGGATAAAATTCGAGTAGAAGAGAGAGAACGATTAATTTGGAATTAATCGATTAATAATATATTCGAAATATTAATTGAAATTAGATTTCATCGCGGAATTAAATTTGGATTTTAATTCGGGCAAACGAATTAATTTAGAATTAATTCGTAAGCGACTTTAATAATAATGTCGCAACAGAAAATTCGTTAATTCAGAATTAAACAAATTTGGGCCCGAGCGAAGATGCGTGTTGGATTATTCGACTTAAATTCGGAATTTAAAGTGGGGCCCACCAACTTACATCAATATGTTTGACACTTGATGGAATTTGGTAAAGGTTGAGTGTAAGTATTAGATTGCTTATTTTTCACTTAACCAAAATCCAACACTCTTCATTATTTTATTATTTGAAATGACATATACCAAAACTTGGATTTGATAAATGATAATTGATTTTAGAAATAAAAAATACACAAAAAAAGAAAAATCTCTCTCTCTCCCTCACACATTTCTGTGACCTTCTTCCTCCTCCCTTGAGATTTTGTTTCAAAATTTCTTCAAGTTAGCACCATCAATGAGTCATTCAAGCTGTTCGGGAAACCAATCCTAGAGTTTGGAACACAAAGAAAGGCTTGGAGCTCTTCTCAAAGGATCAAAATTTTTGAACTACATCCATCAAGCCAATCAATGTAAGTTTAATTCCACATTCTTATTTTGATTATTCACACACCATTTCATGTTAGAAGATTTTTGGCATGTTCTAGGAACACCTATAGGGTATTAGATACAGTCGATATTGGCACTAGAGCAAGTGAGAGATTTTGTTGGGGTTGGTGCTCAGAGCGCTCCCCGTTGTATTTCCTTGAAAATACTATTGTAAATGTTTTATTATGAATAAAATAAGCAGTTTCTGTAATATAATATATCTTCTTTTTATGGTAAAGACGTAATTGACCTTAGAATGATTAGTCATGATGCAGTTGCAAAAGCGTCGCAACAGACATTGAGTTGTATCATGACGTTGTCATTCTTAGACAGTTACTGGTCAAGGTTTACACTACTTGGTCAGTAAAAGAAACCCATTGAGACCGATACATGTCGTATACTGAAATATATGATTCCAATGGTTTCTTAATGAACCATTAGTCTTCGAGACTCGTATAGACATGTAGGTATTTATAGCGGATAAACATTGAACGACTCACTGGAGATTCTTAATAGATGGTACACCAACGTCAATAAGAATCTTCTTGGGCTGAGTAGCATTTATGATTCTTCGACTTGAGATACCACTGTGGGCACATGAGACATCTTCCATACTTTGATGGCAGTCACGTCATCGATCTATTCAGATCAGACCTCCACCTATTCGTTGGGTGTGGATAGATCCTCATGGTGTCATGTGTGTGTCGAGATAGGATCCATCAGTTCTGTGTACAGAGCATAGGTAGTCCATATATGATTAGCAATCAGATAAAAACCATGGGCCCGTGGTATACTTTAGAAGTAAGTTCTAAGTGTTCTTTTAGAGATTGCTAATAGAGACGTCGACGGGATTGTCCCTATAGAGATTTGACATTTACATCTATATATCTGGGATATTTCCGGATACATGTGACAGAGGAATTAAACATATGCCATGACCTCGACCTGTATGATTCAACGAGTTTTTCCGTGGTCGTCAAAATTTACGGATCGGTAATTTATGGACACGACGTTGGATTTCGTGACAGATATGTCTGAATCTAGAGAGTCTCACTAGTTAAATATACTCGTAGAGCACTAGGACAACGAGTATTACATGTACATCGTGCATTTTTATAACAAATACCTAATCATTTAGCTCTTTTTTTAGTATAGGTGCTTTTTCCTAAACCAGACAGAAATGAAATAAAAGAGTCAGATGACTCACTTGCCAATCGGACTCGTGCTTCAATTATCCATCGAATATCACTAGGAATACCTTTGATCATCAGAAGTCTCATTCATTCAATGCGTTCTTTGTAGACTTTCATCAGATTTTTGAGGGAGAGAAGGAAAATGCTTGTGAAGTTTTGCGAGAATGTCTTCCATCTTGTCTGTGACTTTTCCTGCAAAAATAAAACACAAAAAAAAAAAAACACACACCAAATCTCAATATATACACAAATTACATGGGTTACCTCCATGCTAGCGCTAAGTTTAACATCGTCAGCTAGACATGACTGCCCGAACATTAGGCTGGATCTGCAAGTGGGAGACTTTCTTTTTATCGCTCAAATGATTCTTCCCAATAGTGTTTGACATGCTGGTTGTTTACCCTGAATGTGTTGTTGGAGTTGGGGTTGTATATTTCAACTACTCCGTAGGGTAACACCTGAGTAATCACAAACGGACCTGACCACCTTGATTTCAGCTTTCCAGGGAAATGTTTCAACCTTGAATTGTATAACAACACCAACTGCCCTGGTTCCAGTTGTCTTCGTACTATTTTTTTTATCATGCCACTTCTTGGTCTTTTCTTTGTACAGTTTGTCATTCTCATAAGTAAGAAGGCGAAATTCCTCCAATTCATTCAGTTAGTGGAGCCATTTCTCTCATGCTGCTTGTAGATCAAGATTTAACTTCTTCAGTGCCCAGTAAACTTTATGTTCGAGCTCCACAGACATATGGTATGCTTTCCCAAACACCATTTGATATGGAGACATACCAATGGGTGTCTTGTAAGCTGTCTGGTAGGCCTATAATACGTCATCTAATTTTATAGACCAGTCCCTCCTTGTTGATCCAATGGTTCTCTCCAAGATTCTATTGATTTCTTTGTTTGAAACTTCAACCTGCCCACTTGACTGCGGATGGTAAGCAGTGGCAACTTTATGTGTAACTCCGTATTTAGATAGGAGTGCATCAAAGTATCTGTTGCAGAAGTGTGTGCCACCATCACTGATGATAGCCCGAGGTGTTCCGAAGCGGGGAAAAAGATTTTTTTTAAGGAATTTTAACACCAATTTTGAATCATTTGATGGTAATGTTGTTGCTTCAACCCATTTGGAGACGTAGTGTACTGTAACGATAATGTAAATGTTTCCAAATGATGGAATAAAGGGTCCTATAAAATCAATCCCTCATACATCAAATATATTATAACTAATGGAGATTAATCTAAATTATAATAATAAAAGCTTTAACTTTCACCCCAGCAGAAAGAAGTTACTTACTCATACTTTAAAATAAAATAAAGAAAGATTTATTGCGTAAAATAAAAATTAAATACAAGAAAGTTGTAAATAAACAAACAATATACTATCTTCTTAGTATTCTTAAGGAAATCTCCAGAAGAAAGTATGATTTTTTCAAATGAAATCGGCCTCAATTTATAGGTAAAATTTAGCCTTGCACTTCACGTCGTAGAAGCTTTGGCTTCGCGACGTGCTGTTGATTTACTACACGTGTACATGGCTTTGCTGAGATATTGACACATGGCACGCGATTGTCGACAGACTCAATTATTGGCTCGGTGTTGCGCCGCATGAAGGCTTGGTGTCACGATGCTGACGTCATGCTAAAGCAAGGAATGACGCGTGTTGGCAGACTAAATTATTGTGCTGACGTCATAATGACATAAGTGATGACATGTCGTCAGGCTGAATTATTGGCTCGCGTCATGATGACGTGATGATGACACACATGCTGATATGGAAATGACGTGGTGATGACGTGGCAAAGACGAGTGTTAGCAGTATAGTAACTGTGGCGCGTCGCGAAGCAGAAGGTATGCACGTTACGACGTGAATTCCCATTTTTGCCCTTTTAGTCTGTTTTTCACCATTTTAGCTCCAAATTGGTTCCATTGAGTCCTGAAATCTTATTTGTCTACAAAATAACACAAAACAAATCAAAATATTCATAAAACTCGAGAAACTATACAAAATATTAAGTAAAAGGGGCAGTAAATATTGATATATTTTCCATTTATCACTCATCCCCCAACCAAATTGAGACATTGTCTCCAATGTCTGAATAAGATAAAGTATAGTTTAGAAGACATCACATGGTTAGTGTGGAATTGATAATTGAATCTACAATACTGCTACTAAAAAAAGGGTTATAGTTTAAAACAATAAAAGAATAGATGGTACACCAATGTCAATAAGAATCTTCTCGGGTTGAGAAGAATTTGTGATTCTTCGACTTGAGATACCACTGTGGGCACATAAGACATCTTCCATACTTTGATGCCAGTCACGTCACCAATCTATTCAGATCAGACCTCCGCTTGTTCATTGGGTGTAGACAGATCCTAAGTGCGTCCTGCGTGTGTCGAGATAGGTACAGAGCATAGGTAGTCCATATATGATTAGCAATCAGATAAAAACCATGGGCACGTGGTATACTTTAGAAGTAAGTTCTAAATGTTCTTTTAGAGAATGCTAATAGAGACGTCAACGCGATTGTCCCTATAGAGATTTGACGTTTATATCTATATCTCTGGGATATATCCGGATACCTGTGACAAATGAATTAAACATATGCCATGACCTCGACCTGTATGATTCAGTGAGTTTATCCGTGGTCATCATAATTTACGGGTGGGTAAATTATGGACACGAAATTGGATTTCGTGACGAATATGCCTGAATGAAGAGAGTCTCACTAGTAAAATATACTCGTAGAGCACTAGGGCAACTTTTATGAATAATACTGATTATTTATAAGTTGTTTAAGGTTAAACGAAAAATACATGCGAATGAACCTAATAGTCATTTCCTAATTATTATGTATTTGTATTTAATGATAGATTTTATTAAATACACAATTATTAAATGTCAAATTGCGATATTTGACATATATCATAAATTTATATGTATTTGGATATTTAAAGTAAATGTAGTACATATATTTAAAATATTTGTATTTAAATAATTATTTAATTATTACATAATTAAAGTAATTAAAAATATAAATATCTTTAGTTATGATATTTTTGGAGATGACTTTAGATGATTTATTTGACTTGTTGTAAATCATTAAATGTTGTAATGATCAAATACACAAATTGATTAAAGCTTTAATGAAAAACAAATCTAGATATTTAAATTTTATTCCAAAAATTCGGCCAAGGCTAATTATTGGATTATAAATTGTTTTGTTTCATTTTCATTAATTTTAGGTTAAGCCACCAATATTACAAAGTGAGTTTGAGAGAAAAAGTTTGGAGATCAAAAGAAAAGCTTGAAAAACATGGATTTTTGTAAGTTTTTCTTAAAATTTTTCAATTAGAAAATTATTTCTATGATACTAGGCTACAAAATGTGTTGCATAGTTTCTTCTCTACTCTTTTAGTTTGTAATTTGTTGGTTGGAAACTTGTTTGAAAGATTCTTGCATGCTTGTTTTATAAAGTAAGCTTGAAATGATTTCAATGGCTTACTTTTGATTATTCGATAATCATGTTGCCATTCTAGAGTTGCTAAGCCACTCATTGATGATCTAGAATTGTTCTTGAGTTGTTTCATGATGTTGAGACTTGTTTGGTGTGGTAAAGTTCGATTTAAAGTGTTGGAATTAATTGATTTGATAAAATTTGTCAATTTGATGAAATTGTAAAATTAGGGTTCTTAACCCTTTTCAAATTTGGGATGTTTCATATATGTGATGTATTATTGTTGTGTGTATATGATGCATATTAATTTTTGAATTGATTGGATTTGATCTTGGCATGTTTTGAACATAATAGGACCAAATTGCAAAAACTGAAAAATGAGGGGGCTGTTCGGCAATTAGCTAAAAATTGGGGATTTTGTTGCAATCTGATTTTGATGTGTTGGACATGTTGGAATCATTTTAGAAATGATTTAGAATAATCCAAAATTGTATTTGTCAATTTTAGGACTAAAATGATCAATTTGTAAAGTTGTGGGGTAATTCGGTAATTACCAAGAAATTCGATTTTTTGTGTAAATTTTCAGAATTTGATAATTGGGTAATTAATTAAATAAGTTTATTTAATTGATCCAAGAAAAATTTTGAAATCGAAAATCCTAAAAGGGCTAAACCTGTCAGGGTTACGCAAGTAGCTTGAGTTTATCATTGACGAGTTTAACATTGATACGCCTCCTTTTGAATGTGCCAAAGCTGTCACAACGAGAAACGACCGGGACTGGAAACCCAGGAGTCACTATTGAGTGATTGACAATGAGTTGTCTACCTGATGAATATACGTACGCGAGAACGTGCCAAAGCTGTGAGCTGAAATATATTCATGGGATCCACCTTTCACTATTTGTATTTAATTTAATTATTAAATCTTTATATTCTGTTTGGGGATTACAGTATTGCATGATTTAGTGGAAGGGGCATTTTAAGATTAAAAATCCATGATCTAGTTACGATATTATATGAAACTGCTTATTTCCTGCTAACCGTTTTTCGTAATCTATATGATAGATTTACGATGGCGGCACAATCAACTAATCCATTTATGCGTATTTGGATATGAACAAACTTAAAGACACTGAGAACTTCACCGATTGGGATTTGGATTTAAGGATTATCCTTGATTCCGAAAAGTTGGGATATGTACTCGAGGGTCCGCTGCCTCTTGCTGTGTCTGAGGACACAACACCAGAGGAACACTAAGTTTTCCAAGCTTGGAAAGATGATGATTTAAAATTTAAATCATACATATTAAGTTCACTAGCACCGGGACTCAAGAAACAATACTATGGCATGACAGATGCGTGTAGTATGATGATGTGATTAAGAGAATCGTATATGAACCGAGAACAAATTGTTGTTTATAAAGTTACGATGGAACTGTTCCATGTGCGATTGGATGAGGGGCAAGCTATGAGCTCGCATGTTCTTCACCTTATCGATTTAATCGAATAACTGAGGCAAAATAATCTCCCTCTGAATGACATTCTCGGTAGAAGTGTCATTCTTGGTTCGCTCCCAACTTCATATCGCTAATTCATGATGTATTTTAACATGAATGGGATTATCTGTTCCTACCATGAACTGTATAGGATGCTGCTCACGGTGGAAGAGGACCTAAGGAAGGGAGTACCGACTCACCCTCTGAAACCTACTTCACTATATGCTTCTTCCCAAGACTGGCCAAAGGGAAAGAAGACGAAAGCGAAGAAGAAGAAGGGTTTCGGTCCTCCACCGCAAGGAAAGATAGCAAAGCCTAAGAGGGCATCCGAAGATAAATGCCATCACTGCAACCAAGTCGGGCACTAGAAAAGGAACTGTCTTGACTGTTGGACAATTGTGACCCATAACATCACTATTTGTAAAAGACATTGTGGTTTTTGTACAAATTAACTATGTGACAAAGGAAATTGCCATTTTATCATTTTTTAATTAGATTACTTGTACATATAAATGATAAAAGTCCTTATGATTAGTTTTTGGATTATAAGATATGAGACAGTATCAATCCACTAAAGGTTTAATCATTAAATATCCATATTCGTTGTATTATTGAGACTGGACATCGATAATGCGGAATAAGCTAGTATTACACTTGTGCGTGTTATGGAAGCGTAACGGCATAGTTCTCATATATTTTGGTATTGGATACTCATGCAAGTGTAATATGAGGTTGTGTTTACCGATGGTACGGAAACAGCTTCGCTCTGGATAGACCCCGTGGAATCACATTGGTAGTATGGCTATGTGTCTATGGGAATCCGTATCAGGGTAGGTGTATTTGGTCTTAACCTGAGACTTGCATCGCTAATACTTGCGAAAATCAGTACGCTTTGGTTCTGGCTGTCCAGGGCTTTAACAGGTTCTGTGTACGCCTCTTCTGGGTTGATTGAGAATCGTAGTGTATTGGGTATGATGTCAAGATGAAAGTATCATTTCAGTCATATGGAGATGATGATCATGTAGGGATACAAAACTGGTACTCCATTATGTTGCAAATATCGGGATAATATGACAAGGTCATGATTATCCGATTAAAGAGACTAATTGCTTGTAGGCACTGTATTTTTACATATAAGTCCCTATGATAAGTCTCATTTGGAGACACTACCTTTTAAGTCACGAAGTCGCGGGAAACGGACGTCGAAAGGGGAAATTCAGAATAAGTATGTCATCAGATTCATTTCACAAGTTCACTATTTTCGTTCGTGCTGCGTTCGTGACCACGTTCGAACGTTAAGCAGATTGAGGGCGTTCGTTAGCGTTCGAATCAGCGTTCGAACGGTGTCGGTATTTCTGGTTTTGCTGCTAGCCTCACATCCAAGCCCAATTAGCCCACCAAAGCCAATAAAACATATCCAATTAATAAAATACATATTTAACACATGACAAAATTAAATAAAATCTAAAAATCATATACCAATTTAAAATAAAATCATGCCTAATTAAAATCAATCAAGATTATTATATTCCTAACTAAACAAATATCATGCCTAAACAAAACAAATCAAATATATGAACTTCCTAATTAAGCATAATCTTGTCTCCAATCAATCTTGTGTTTTCCTTACATAACACCAAATCATATCCTCCTTTAATGCAAAAATCTCTTCCTTGTCAAGCAAAGATTCACCCATCCCCTTTGTCTATAAAAGAAACACATTGCCAAGACACTTCCCCCTCTCGAATTCACGCACAGACAACAAGAAAAATCCATAGTCCTCACGACCAAAACAAGAACAAGCATCAAAGAATTCTCCTTTCATCCTTCACTCTCCATAACCGAAAACATCAAGCCCCCTAAACACCTCCTCATAGCCGAGAATCATCACCCAAAACAGTCCCCTAACGCCACCAAAACTGCATCACCGAAATAGTCACAAAGCCCCACTGTAATCACCGCAAAACCCCTCCTGAAACTGCTGCCTAACCACCGAATAAACTTCCATAAAACTGCACTGCACCTACCGAGAAATAGCAGCCCTGCACCCCTGAAATTACCAAAAAACACACAACCAAAATAGTAGCCTCAATATAGCAAACATAGTGACCACAAATCAGCAGTAAAACAACAGTAGTAAAATAGCAGCAAAACAGCAGCGAAACAGAGCGAAAATGGTAGCTTGAGCAGCGAAACAGCGATAGAAAACATTGAACCAGAGGAGTTGCGGGGCATCCACCCTTCCGACGACCGTGTATGGTACTTCCGAGAGTCGACACAAAAGGTTAGACCTGAGGGCATTTTTCGTATTTATTTTTTATTCATCTTTTAATCGTTTTAGTTATTTATTTCGTATGAGAGTCGTTCATGGATGCATGTTGTGGCTTTGAATAAAATGGAAAATGTGTCACCTCTTATGGTATATAGGATGGAAACCCATACATAAATTCCGTAGCCGAATCCGAATGGACGGTAGTGCGGTCTGTACTTGGGATACAACTCCACGCAACACTTGAGCAAACGGCGCATATTTTTTTTATGTTGTTTTGATTCGTTTATTATCCGTTATTTAAATTCTGTATGTTATTTGTTTATGTAATGATGAGATAAAGTGTATGGGCTTAGTAAGTTGGATTAAAGGTCCTCCGTTTCGAGGTTTAAATTCTTTACCATGACGCTTTGCCGCGCCTGATGATGTATATTTGGTTGAATGTAAGATGTGTTCAATCGGGAATACGAAGTCTGATATCATTGTCATTATTTTTTTATGCATTATGATATTAGCGCATGGGCTTAGTAAGTTGGATTAAAGGTCCTCTGTTTCTAGGGGTTAAAATCCTTTACCACGATGCTTTGCCGCACCGAATGACGTATATTCGGTAGAATGTAAGATGTGTTCAATCGGGTATACAAAGTCCGATATCGTTGTCTTTATTTTTATATGCATTATGTCATTAGCGCATGAGCTTAGTAAGTTGGATTAAAGGTCCTCCATTTTGAGGGGATAAAATCCTTTACCACAATGCTTCGCCGCGCCGGATGACGTATATTCGATTGAATGTAAGATGTGTTCAATCG
Source organism: Zanthoxylum bungeanum (assembly GCA_019454045.1). Lineage (NCBI taxonomy): Eukaryota > Viridiplantae > Streptophyta > Magnoliopsida > Sapindales > Rutaceae > Zanthoxylum > Zanthoxylum bungeanum. The sequence continues at coordinate 15,019 of SKCR01040664.1, forward strand.
GGTATACAAAGTCCGATATTGTTGTCTTTATTTTTATATGGATTATGTTATTAGCGCATGGGCTTAGTAAGTTGGATTAAAGGTCCTATATGTCGAGGGGTTAAAATACTTTACCACGATGCTTTGCCGCGCCTTGTAGCCCGTTATTATTTATTAGGTGTCATCTATTCACCCGTTCACGTATATGTCATGTTGTTTACTATTTTTTTAGGTCACTACTGTAACCCCGTTCGAACGCGTTTCAGAACGCCGCACGAACGTATATTTTCTGACTCAGTTCATTTGAACGCATTTACGAACGCTATACGAACGCGAACCTCTATTTACCATTCGAATGCATTTACGAACGCTACTCGAACGCGAATGCATTTTATTTCATCAGGTCATGTCCCGTTCGAACGCGTTCTCAAATGCTATACGAACGCGAACCTTCTGTTTACCATTCGAACGCGTTTTCGAACGCTACATGAACGCGCATACACTGAACTGAGTCCTTTTCATCACATGTCATGTATAATTGTTTCTTAGGTGATTTCTCTTGTATCATGTAAACAATCATACTATTTGTATCCCTGCATTTTCTATTTGATGTGTTCATGAGATGGTATTCAAGCATGATTAGGCCGTTAGTATGTTACTTGGTTCTTAAGCATGATTTAGCCTATTTGGTTGTTCATTTTCAAGCATGATTAGTCATTATTTTGCGTTTGGAATTTGCATTATGTCTAGGTTGTTCTTTGTTTTCCACATTATATGATCGGAGTATGCTCATGAGATTGCCGTGTGCTATTGCATGTTCGCCATTATTCCAATTTGTTTTCATGCGTGATTGTACAATTATTATCTACTAGCATGCCTATGATCGAATGTAATGTGCTTATGACATTGCATGCTAGCCGTATTTATCTTTATGCATGCAAATTGGGACATAGATTATATGCAAATAGGTTTTATGCAAATTCAGACATAGGTTATATGCAAACTTAGATTTGAGCCTTGTACTTATGCAGGCGAACTTAGGAGTAAATTATCCTTGGAAATAAATGTTGCTTAGGTTTGGTTAAATTATTGCACAAATCATTTCATTACAATTGGTATAAGTAAGAGACCATTCCGAACCCAACAGTTTGAGGTCTTCCCTTGCGAGGGGTGAGTGCAGCCTTAAATCTTTGTCCCGATTCACACCGAGTGGCGACTCCATCATTCTCCGGTTTAGTCCCCCGTGGGCTACTCCGTACTCCCAACCAGGCCGCGAGCCCGAAACAGCATGCGTCGCCCAGTTTCTGTGTTCCCAAAATCTGGTGACTCCACTGGGATAGAGAATCGGCCCTAAAATAATGTCTTGTAATGTTTGGATTTGTGCTTTAATTGACCGTGTCTACTGTGGGTTAAAATGGGCTTAATCAAAGGCACTTTTAAGGCTGTGTAATGGTTTGGTGTCTTCCTTCATTCACTACCTTTCTATAAGGAAAAGCTGTGAAGGCACTTAGATAATAATTTACTTGTAGCCTATTGTGATGGACTAATTTGGAGTACTCGTTGTTTATTCCTGTCCCCAAGCGATAAGAGCCTAAGAAGCTTGGGTACATAAAAGAGCCTCGCTCCACCCTCCCTCTGGGGAATCTACAACGAGAAATCCATCTGACAGTCAGTCACACACCAAAACTCGTTGGCACGTACCGTAAGGTATAAAAAAGGTACACTCACTTGGTCGCTCGAACCCTTGAGTGGGGAGACCTAGTTGTGGGCAATCCTTCGCCAGCGAGAGTCTTTGTCTACACTCCCGCAAACCCACATGTAGACCAGAGTTGTATGGCCTATGGAAACTATTTCCTTGTGCTTATGGACCATCCTCATTTGGATGCAGTTGGACTTCTTGTCAGAAATACGAACTTGTTGGGCCATTTAAACTTGGACGAGTTCGTATCCTATGACAATTGGGCCAAAAGCTTCTGAAATGTTGATGGGCCACTCTGTAGAAATTATTTCTATATGCTTGTGTTTGGGAACAATGTCGTTTGGATCCATTCGGACCTTTTGTCATGAGGTATGGGATTGTTGGGCCATTTAAACTGGGACAATAACGTATCTTATGACGATTGGGCCAAAAGCTTCTAAAACGCCAATGGGCCATTATATGTTTGTGTTTAGAAACATTATCATTTGGATACGGTTGGACTTCTTGCCATGAGATGTGAACTTGTTGGGCCATTTAAACTGGGACGAGTTCACTCCTATGACAGTTAGCCCAAAAGCTTCTATAATGATGATGGGCCGATTTGTGTGAAAATCTTAATGAGTTGATATATTCCTTGTATCGCATGCATCTCATTCATCTTATGCATACATATATCCTGTTAACACCCTCTATGTCTATAAAAGACATCATAGATTCCTGTTGGGTTAGGAAGAGGGAAGACTCACTAAAAGACCGGTAACAGATATGAGTACATCCGATAACGAGGTATCCGGAGAGATCAGTTGGAAAACGGTCTCGCCAAAATTACTGAACAGTTGCAAGCCTTGACTACTGCTGTGGCTGGTATGGCTGTACCCCGTGCTGGGGGAAATTCTGAGAATGTGAGGCGTGAGGAGCCTCCAAGTGGGTTGGGGGATGATATCCCCGCTTTTGATGACGACATGGCAGAGTATGCAACAGGCAGAGTTATTGGGTCTCAGGCAGAATTTCAAAAGCTTCGGGATCATGTTGAAACAGTTACCCGAAAAATGAGGGGTAAACATGAAGAGTTGTTAGATTATGAGGCAATGACCTTCGAAGAACAATTGCCAGCTTAGTTCAAGATGCCGGATATGGCTAAGTTCAACGGGAATGGGGATCTGAGGGTCCATCTCAGTCAGTATGTTTCAGTTATGAGTTCAGTGGGTTTATCCAAGCGTCAAGTGCAAAAAATGTTTGGGATGTCACTTGAGAGAGCGTCGGTAGTTTGGTATCACAACTTTGAGAAGAAGATTAGGGAAGATTGGAGAGAACTGGCTGATGCTTTTCTGAAGCAATATGTTACAGATCTGAAATTGATTTGTCACTCCGTGATTTGGAGAACACTAAGCAGAAGCCGGAGGAAAGCTTCAAGGAGTATGTGGATCGCTGGAGGAGCCAGCTTCTGAAAATGCAGACTCGGCCCTCTGAGAAGGACCAGATTAAAATGATCATCAAGGGCACCAAGCCCTCGATTTATGGCAAGCTGAGGAGGATGACCTCCATGATTGCTGATTTTCGACAGTTGAGAGAAACTGTCATGGATATTGAAGAAGAAGAGGCAGAGAACATGAAGTTTTATGGCCTAAGTAGGAGGCCTATTGGGGGAACATCAGGTACCAAACCTGTTTCTGCGGAGATTGCTGCCATCCGGATCGGAGATTCTCCAACTTAGGGAGACCCTTGTCTAAAGTGCTGGAGAATTAAAAGACAAGGACTTCTGAAACCCCTGGAGACCAAACCACTTCCCAACCCTCCACCACCACATCTCAATCTAAGCCAATACTGTCACTTCCACCAACAGAAAGTCCACGACACTGATAATTGTGCCCGCCTCCGCCATGAAATCCAGGACCTTATAGACTCCAAAAAGATACCCGACCCTGAAACAGAACGCCCCAACACACACCAAAATCCCCTACCAAATTACCACTCTGTCCCCCCCACCGACCTATATGATAAACTCCGACCTACCCAAAGCCTTGTCCTTAAATCCTTTGACCACCAAGCCTATTGCCTTGGAATTTGGGATACTAATAGTGAAGATGAGACAGAACGGGGGCAGAATTTCTGGGAAGAATTCTCCAGTAGTGATGAAGAAGAAGTGAGGGGGATGACACACAGTGGGCGTTTCTACAATGATATGACTGAGAAGGGTAAATGAGTGTTATCAGAGGGTAGAGAAGTGGCTGAGAATACAGAAAATGACAAGGGAGATGTAGTGCTGCAACAGTTGAGGAAAACCCGAGCACAAGTGAGTATCTGGAATTTGTTGTGTGCATCTCAGGAGCACATGTGGGCCATGGTTGAGGCCTTCAGCAAGATAGTGGTGACGGAGGATGCCAACCCCGCAATGTTTGTTGGGTTAGTGCAAAAGAAGGCTTTGCAGGCAATCACTTTTTCTGAGGAAGAACTCCCAACTGATGGGAGAAATCATAATAGACCTTTGTTTATCAGAGCTTAAGTGAGGGGTAAAAGGGCCTCTTGTGTGATGGTGTATGACGGCTCATCCATTAATGTGTGCCCGTCGAAGATTTTGGCCAAGCTGGGTATAAAAACAACAGATCTAGATCCCTCTAGTATAACTATCAAGGCTTATGATGACAGTAAGCGAGGAGTTGAGGGTACATTTGTAGCAGCGGTCAAGGTTGGTCCTATTGAAGATGAAGTTGAGTTCAGAGTGCTGGATATCCCAGCCACTTTTGCCTTGTTGTTGGGAAGGCCCTGGTTTCATAAACTTGGGGGCGTGCCCTCCATTCTACATCAGATGATTAAGTTCCCATATGGGGGAGAGATTGTCACCATCCGAGCTGAGGTAGACAATACTATGGCTGCTTTGGAAATACAACCTTTCATGAGGTTCCAAGTGTCGGCAACTTTTGAGGAATGGGTGGATCCTAAGGTAGCTAGGATCATGGGAAAAATGAAGTTCGAGCGGGGTGAGGGTTCAAAACTGCCAGACTTTAGAGGACAGACTACTCGGAGGGGTTTGGGGTACAAATCTGACGAGGAAAAGTCGAAGGTTAAAAATAAAGGGCTGAAATTGATGGATTGCTTTGTAAAGGCTTCAGGGTATCAAGGTGAGCCCGAACCAATAGAAGTTAACGAATTGTGGTGCCTGGTTTTGAGATCTTCCAAGAGATGATGGGTAAGAAGCCACTGACCGAAGAAGTTGTGGAGGAAGAGAATTGGGAAGAAGAATTGATGAGGTTGGAGAGCCTGACTCTCGAAGAAGATAAGAAGTCTGAGAAGAACATGGTTGCGAATGATGAAATGTCTGCCGATGATAAAGAAATTTATCTTCCTGATTTATTTGTGTGTACTCTCGCATTTATTAGCAATAAAGACAATCATTTTGCTTATTTGCCCGAGTCTTTTTCCTCTAACTTGCATGACTTGAGTATATTTGATATCAGCTCCACCAGAACGAATGCATTTAACTTGGGCACACTTGAGAACCCCAAGGAAATTCTGATTGCAAGTGAAGTTACCGCTGAAGAGCGGGAGAAATTAGAAGAAATATTGGTCAGATATGCCAAAGTATTTGCTTGGTCCTATGAGGACATGCCTGGGGTAGATAGAAGCATTGGCCAGCACACAATACCAACTTATCCGAATATGAGGCCAGTGAAACAGAAACTTTGACGGATGAGACCTGAGTGGGCCGAGAAGGTCAGAGAAGAGGTTAAGAAACAGATAGATGTGGGGTTCCTGGAAGTGGTGAAGTATCCTGAGTGGTTGGAAAATATTGTGCTGGTGCCGAAGAAAGATGAGAAAGTCAGAATGTGTGTGGATTACAGAGATCTCAACAAGGCTTGTCCGAAAGATGATTTTCCCCTACCTCATATTGATGTACTAGTTGATAGTGCAGCTTTATCTGCTATGTATTCATTTGCAGATGGGTTTTCAGGGTATAATAAGGTTCTTATGGCTGAGGAAGACAAGCACAAAACTGCCTTCATCACAGAGTGGGGTACTTATTGTTACAAGGTAATGCCGTTTGGGCTCAAAAACACAGGAGCTACTTATCAGCGGATGGCCACTACATTGTTCCACGATCTGATGCACAAAGAGATTGAAGTGTATGTGGATGACATGATGGTGAAATCAGAGACTAGAATTGGGCACATAGAAGCACTGGAGAAGTTCCTTCAGAGGGTCGATAAGTACAACCTGCGGTTGAATCCTAAGAAATGTGTGTTTCGAGTGACATCTGAAAATTACTGGGACATACAGTAGGAATGGGAGGGATAGAAGTAGATTCTGAAAAATCAAGGCAATTACTGAGATGCCGGCACCGAAGACAGAGAAAGCGGTTAGAGCATTCCTGGGAAAAATTCAGTATATCAGTCGGTTCATCGCCAAATTGACATTAGTGTGTGAGCCTATTTTCAAACTGTTGAGAAAGGACCAGCCAGTGAAATGGAATGAGCAGTGTCAGTCAGCCTTCGACAAGATCAGGGAATATTTGTTGAAGCCTCAAGTTCTGAAACCTCCGAGACCGGGGCAGACCCTTGGTATTGTATTTGGCTATAGAATCAGAAGCACTGCGGGCAATGATGGTACATGCAGATGAGACCGGGGTAGAGCATACAGTCTACTATCTCAGTAAGAAGATGCTCCCGTATGAGGCTCGTTATCAAGAGGTAGAGAAGATCTATCTAGCAGTGGTATGGGCTTCCAGAAAATTGCGGCATTACTTCCAGTCCTACAAGATCCAGGTAGTGGCAATAGAAAATCCCTTGAAATATCTGCATTCGGTGCCTTCGCTGGTAGGGAAGTTGGGCAGATGGTTGGTATTGCTGACAGAGTTTGACATTGAGTACCTCACGTCCAAAGTAATCAAAGGGCGAGCAGTGGCAGAGTTTCTGGCATTACAACCTATTGAAGGGGATCAGTATAAGTTTGAATTCCCAGATGAAGAGATCCAAGCAATAGCAGTTCAAGGGTGGATGATGTATTTCGATGGAGCAGTGAATTACAAGGGAACCGAAATTGGGATGGTGATAGTAACCCCCGAAGGAGAGACTTTTCCATTGGCCAAGAGGTTGACGTTCAGAGTAATTAACAACATGGCCGAGTATGAAGCATGTGCTTTTGGTTTGACTGCACTGATAGCCTTGAAGGCTGAGAGCATGGAGGTCTACAGAGATTCGATGCTGGTGATCCAACGAATGTAGGGAGAATGGGAATTAAAAGAAGAATGGTTGAAACCTTACCTTTTTCACCTCAGAAAGTTGGTACAGGTTATCCCCGATTGTAAGTTTCAGCAATTGGCGCGAGAAGAGAATTAGATGGCGGATGCATTAGCTACACTTGCAGCAACTTGGGAAAATCCAGAGAAGTTAGTAATGAGACCATTGGTATTGACAACAGCAAATAGACCCGTTTATGAGATAGAAAGAGTCATGGAAATGGGGATCGACGATGGTAACCTTGGTATTATGACATTCAAAGGTATCTGGAACATGGGGAACTCCCGGAGGGAGTAGGCAGAAAAGACAGATTAGCCATTCAGAATTTAGCTTCCCAGTATGTGATTTTGAAAGGGGAACTGTACAAGAGGCAAGAAAACTGTATTAAGTTGAAATATTTGAGAAAAGAAGAGGCTCAGCATGTAATGGAAGAAGTACATTCCGGGGTATGTGGTCCGCACATGAACAGGTTTAATCTGTCCCGCAAGATAGTGAGACAAGGTTTTTACTGGTCAACCATAGAGACAGACTGCGTGAAGATGGTAAAACACTGTCATGATTGTCAAGCACACGGTAATTTGAATCATTTACCGCCCACAGAATTACTCGGGTTGTCAGAGCCGTGGCCATTCTCAGCATGGGGAATTGATATGATTGGAGAGATTCGACCGAATGCATCGAATGGGCATCGCTTCATAGTAGTGGCAGTAGATTATTTCTCAAAGTGGGTGGAAGCCGAGTCATTCCGCAATGTTACAGCGAAGCAGATGGTAAAGTTCATAACCCGGAATCTCATATGTCGGTATGGTATGCCGCACCACGTGGTTACAGATAACGGAGTTCAGTTTCAGGGGGAAACAAAGGCAATGATACAGAAATACATGATAGGCCATCATAAGTCATCACCGTACAGGCCGCAGGAAAATGGGGGCAGTTGAGGCAGCCAACAAGACAATAAAGACAATTTTGGCCAAGATGACAGAGAACTGCAGGGATTGGGCCGAAAAACTACCGTATGCTTTGTGGGGGTACAGAACATCAGCAAGAACAGCGACGGGAGCCACACCTTACTCTTTGGTCTACGGAATGGAAGCAGTACTGCCAGTGGAGGTTGAGATACAGTCAATGAGGGTATTAGAAGAAACAGAGTTACCTGAGCAAGAATGGGCCGCACAAAGGTTTGAACAGTTAGCACTGCTAGATGAAAAGAAAATGAAGTCATTGCATCACATGCATATATATCAGAAGAGGTTGGCTCGGGCATTCAATAAGAAGGTGCGCCCTACTAAGATTAAAAAGGGTGATTTGGTACTTAAGCAGTTAAGGCCGTCGATGACAGATCCGAGAGGAAAGTTCAGATCTAACTGGGAAGGACCTTACATAGTGCAGAAAGAAATGGGAAATGAGGCAGTGAGACTGTCAGACTTGGAAGGTAACGAGTTCACTGAGCCGATCAACGTGGACAGATTGAAGCAATATTTTGCCTGAGAAAGAGAAAACTTGGCAGAAGACCTAACCCGACAGGATAAGGAAACTCATGCATGAATGCATACACGTAACACATTTTGGCATTCGTTTTGTGTTTGTTTTGTATTCACAGGTTTTGAAGAAGAAAAGAGAAGGCGGCAAGGACAAGCCGATTAGAAGCATCAACATACCAGCAGCAGTTTTGGGATGCGTCTCAGGGGGTGAGGCCCACATCAATACTAGGAGCAGTCTTAGCGATGCGTCCCGGGGTTGAGGCCCACGTCAACATATATATCAGTTGCAGTTATTGGGATGCGTCCCAAGATCGAGGTCCACTACATCATCAGTTTCGGGATGCGTCCCAGGGTCAAGGCCCACTTTTTTTCAGCGGTATTGGGATACGTCCCACGGTCGAGGCCCCCATTGTCGATTGCAGCTATTGTGATGCGTCCCAGGATCGAGGTCCACTACATCATCAGTTTCGGGATGCGTCCTAGGGTCGTGGCCCACCTTTTGTCAGCGGTATTGGGATGCTTCCCAGGGTCGATGCCCCCATTGTCGGTTGCAGTTATTGGGATGCCTCCCAAGGTCGAGGCTCCCATTGTCGGTTGCAGCTATTGGGACGCGTCCCAAGATCGAGGACCACTGCATCATCAACTCAGTTCGAGACAGCAGGCAAGTCAGGTGGCAGTTGGCGAGCCAGGTAAGTGAACATACATTGCATAACTTTGATAAGATTGTCACTGTTACACATTACACAAGTCCCATCAAAGTGGGGGCGACTGTAGGCACTGCATTTTTGCATATAAGTGCCTATGATGAGTCTCATTTGGAGACACTACCTTTTAAGTCGCGGAAGTCGCGGGAAACGGACGTTGGAAGGGGAAATTCAGAATAAGTATGTCATCATATTCATTTCACAAGTTCACTGTTTTCGTTCGTGCTGTGTTCGTGACCACAATATCAAACAGATTGCGGACGTTCGTGTAGCGTTCGAATCAGTGTTCGAACGGTGTCGGTATTTCTGGTTTTGCTGCTAGCCTCACATCCAAGCCGAATTAGCCCACCAAAGCCCATAAAACATATCCAATTAATAAAATACATATTTAACACATGAAAAAATTAAATAAAATCTAAAAATCATATACCAATTTAAAATAAAATCATTCCTAATTAAAATCAATCAAGATTATTATATTCCTAACTAAACAAATATCATGCCTAAACAAAACAAATCAAATATATGAACTTCCTAATTAAGCATAATCTTGTCTCCAATCAATCTTGTGTTTTCCTAATATAACACCAAATCATATCCTCCTTTAATGCACAAATACCTTCATTGTCAAGCAAGGATTCACCCATACCCTTTGTCTATAAAAGAAACACATTGCCAAAACACTTCCCCTCTCCAATTAATGCACAGACAGCAAGAAAAAGCCATAGTCCTCACGACCAAAACAAGAACAAGCATCAAAGAATTCTCCTTTCATCCCTCACTCTCCATAACCAAAAACATCATGCCCCCTAAACACCTCCCCATAGCCGAGAATCATCACCCAAAACAGCCCTCTAACGCCACCAAAACTGCATCACCAAAACAGTCACAAAGCCCCACTGTAATCACCGTAAAACACGCTCCCTAAAACTACCTAACATCACCGAATAAACTTCCATAAAACCGCACTGCACCTACCGAGAAATAGCAGCCCTGCACCCCTGAAATTACCGAAAAAAACACCCAAGATAGTAGCCTAAATATAGCAAACACAGTGACCGCAAATCAGCAGTAAAACAAAAGTAAAATAGCAGCGAAACAGAGCGAAAACGGTAGCTTGAGCAGCGAAACAGTGAGAGAAAATGTTGAACCAGTGAACCGGAGGAGTTGAGGAGCATCCACCCTTCCGACGACTGCGTACTGTACTTCTGAGAGTCGAAACAAAAGGTTAGACCTGAGGTCACTTTTCGTATTTATTTTTTATTCATTTTTTAATCATTTTAGTTATTTATTTCGTATGAGAGTCGTTCATAGATGCATGTTGTGGCTTTGAATAAAATGGAAAATGTGTCGCCTCTTGTTATATGCATTATGTCATTAGCGCATGGGCTTAGTAAGTTGGATTAAAGGTCCTTCGTTTCGAGGGGTTAAAATCCTTTACCACGATGCTTTGCCGCGTCGGATGACATATATTCGGTTGAATGTAAGATGTGTTCAATCGGGTATACAAAGTCTGATATTGTTGTCTTTATTTTTATGTGCATTATGTTATTAGCGCATGGGCTTAGTAAGTTGGATTAAAGGTCCTCTATGTCGAGGGGTTAAAATCCTTTACCACGATGCTTTTCCGCACCTTGTAGCCCGTTATTATTTATTAGGTGTCATCTATTCACCCGTTCACGTATGTGTCATGTTGTTTACTATTTTTTTGAGGTCACTACTGTAACCCCGTTCGAACACGTTTCAGAACGCCGCACGAATGCATGTTTTCTGTCTCAGTTCGTTCGAACGCGTTTACGAACGCGAACCTTTTGTTTACCGTTTGAACGTGTTTACGAACGATACTTGAACGCGAATGCATTTTGTTTCATCAGGTCATGTCTCGTTCGAATGCGTTCTCAAACGCTATACGAATGTGAACCTTCTGTTTACCGTTCGAACGCATTTTCGAACGCTACACGAACACGCATACACTGAACTGAGTCATTTTCATCACATGTCATGCATAATTGTTTCTTAGGTGATTTCTCTTGTATCATGTAAACAATCATACTATTTGTATCCCTGCATTTATCTATTTGATGTGTTCATGAGATGGTATTCAAGCATGATTAGGCCGTTAGTATGTTACTTGGTTCTTAAGCATGATTTAGCCTATTTGGTTGTTCATTTTCAAGCACGATTAGTCATTTATTTTGCGTTTGGAATTTGCATTATGTCTAGGTTGTTCTTTGTTTTCCGCATTATATGATCGAAGTATGTTCATGAGATTTCCGTGTGCTATTACATGTTCGCCATTATTCCAATTTGCTTTCATGCGTGATTGTACAATTATTATCCATTGGCATGCCTATGATCGAATGTAATGTGCTTATGACATTGCATGCTAGCCGTATTTATCTTTATGCATGCAAATTGGGACATAGATTATATGCAAATAGGTTTTATGCAAATTCAGACATAGGTTATATGCAAACTTAGATATGAGCCTTGTACTTATGCATGCAAACTCAGGAGTAAATTATCCTTGGAAATAAATGTTGCTTAGGCTTGGTTAAATTATTGAACAAATCATTTCATTACAAGTGGCATAAGTAAGAGACCATTCCGAACCCAAAGGTTTGAGGTCTTCCCTTGCGAGGGGTGAGTGCGGCCTTAAATCTTTGTCCCGCTTCACACCGGGTGGCGACTCCATCATTCTTCGGTTTAGTCCCCCGTGGGCTACTCCGTACTCCCAACCGGGCCGCGAGTCCGGAACAGGATGCGTCGCCCAGATCTGTGTTCCCACATTGCTAGTGATCGGATATATGCTTCATACGGGGCGGACACAATTCCAGCCCCAGGCCTAGCATGTGACATCCTATACTGGATCGCAATACGCAATACTTAGTATACTACGCTTGTTATAGATTATTTATTCCTTAAAGAATATTTCTGGAGAATTGGGTAGGCACGGTGCTTTGCTAGAAGCCAACCATGTCTTGTAAATCGGTAAGAACGTGGTACGGGGTACGCACATATTCGGATAGTCCGACAATCGGATTTACTGCCAACATATCCAGGGATCTCATGGGCCGTTTCCCGAAGATTCACCGATGACGTTTGACTCGAACAGAATTAATCTGGGATTAATTATGAGAGAGAGAAAATTAATCTAGGATTAATTACGGAAAGAATTTATCTGGGATAAAATTCAAATAGTAGAGAGAGAACGATTAATTTGGAATTAATCGATTAAATAATATATTCGATATATTAAATGAAATTAGATTTCAAAACAGAATTAAAATTGGATTTTAATTCGGGCGAACGAATTAATTTAGAATTAATTCGTGAGCAACTTTCCTAATAATTTTACGAGGCATTATTATTTTATTAAATTTGATTTAATTATGTCGCAATGGAAAATTCGTTAATTTGGAATTAATGAACCCGAGCCCGATATATGTTTTGCGGGCCCACTCGAATTTTGAATTTAAGTGGGGCCCATATCTAGTCACATCACTAGTCAATCTCATAACTTTTTGGTGATGGAAGTTAGTGAGGATTTGTTGGTAACTTGAAACTTACACAAGTTAGACTTGTGATAGACATTTTACTAACTTGACTTTTGTAAATGGATTTTGCTTTTTGAAATCAATAATACATTAAACAAAATTGAAACACATCACTCTCTCTCACCACTTGCAAAAGCCGAATCCTCTTCCCCTTTCATTCTCTCAATTGGCGTGAACCTAGGGTTCATGTGTTATTGATTTTTCTTCAAAAATCTTGTTTGCTAGCACTTCAAAAGGGTCTACAAATGTGATAGGGAAACAATCCCCTTGAGTTTGGAATTCAAAGATCTAGCTTGGAGTTAAACCATTCATACAAAGGAGATCTTGGAGCACTACACAAAGGTTGGAAAATTTTATTATCTCCACATCCGCCATAACTGATCGTTGTAAGTATTTTTCCGTAATCTTACTTCGATTATTCACACTTGTTTATGCTTAATAGATCATTGGCATGTTCTAGGAGAACGCAAACAATGGTATCAGGAGCCAAATTAAACATGAAATGGATTAGGGTTCATAGACTTTATTTTGGGGATTTTGTGATTTGAGCATGATATCTTCAAATTGAATATTTGGTTATGCTTAGATTATGATAACTTAGAGTTATGCATGATTAATTTTGAGAAAAATTGATTAGATTAATTTTCCCAAAATTTGTTGACATGGCCGAAAATTTGAACCCTTGTAGCTCATTGTGTTTTTTGATTTTTAGACCACTGGATGTGTTTAAAATGCATGATATTGATTTTTGATTTAGTTGGATTGAAATCAAAATTGATGAAAAAATGCATGAAAACCGTGAGCAATAGAAGCATGTTATGAGTTGATTTTGCTTCAATTATGTTGGTCATGTATTGAAAATGATAAAGCATGATTAATTAATTAAATTGGTGTTTTGGAAATGTTAATTTAACTAATTAATTATGGCTATACACTTTAATTAAAAATTATGATATTTGGAATATTGTAATTTAATAAATTAGTCTTTAATTTGGAATTGGGCTATTGATGTTATATTTGGGCCTTATGGGCTTGGTTGGGCCAAGTTGGTTTAGGACAAATGGATTGGATCCAAATTGGGCCAAAAACCATTCCGTTAAGGCCAAATATAATAAATGGGCCTTTAAATAATTAATTGGGCCTAATGGGCCAAAATTAATTTTATGGCAAAGGGTGATTCCTTATTGGGCTTTGGTTGCCAAAGTCCATGCCTTAAGAAATTAATTAAAAGCCCATTGGACTTTAATTAAGTTGACATTAGATGTTAATTGGGCCTTTGAGACCCATTAAGATTAGATTCAGAATCTAAGTCGAAAAGACACATTATTAAGTATAATTATTTAATTTAGAATTAAATATGAATTAAATTGGATTTAAAATTATAGTTCGATATAATTCAAGAATACGCACTTTGAGTACTTATTCTTAAACGAGTTTGACTCGCGCAAATCAAATCGTTGTTTGAACATTGGATGATCACTTAATTCAAAGATTAATTATTTGGATTAGATTGATTGAATAACATATTTTGTGTGAATACATGGATGTATTGTATGAATAATGTGTATTAGATGGATATTAGATGGTTGAGGGAAATTTTGGAAATTGTTGTAATAAATTTAGAATTTATTAAATTGGACCTGCGTGTCCAGCCTTTATCTCTTGACTCTTTGTAATTCTCTTCTCACCAATTCCCCTCAATGTAAATGAGGTTTCTTTATTGTATTATGTAATTGGGTAGAAGTTAGAATAATGCTAGCCGGGGAGAGGAAATGGAGAGATTTTTTCTAGGAACAATTGTTGAATATCCATCCGCATATCGTTATTATTTATTTCGTGCCTTATTATGATTATAGAATGCATGCTTAAGGGTGTATGATGAGACCTAATCAAAGATAATAAATTGGTTGCCAATTTACGTAAAAAACCCTCAAACAAATATTAAGCGAATTCCTTCCATTGACTGGTTCTCTCTCAAGATCCAAGATTGGCATTGGCCACATGTAGGACACAGAAATGGACGACGCTGTTCCGGGCTCGCGGCCCGGTTGGGAGTACGGAGTAGCCCACGGGGGACTAAACCGGCGAATAAAGGAGTCGCCACCCGATGTGAACCGGGAAAATGATTTAAGGCCGCACTCACCCCTCGCAAGGGAAGACCTCAAACCGTTGGGTTCGGAATGGTCCCTTACTTATGTCAATTGTAATGAATGGATTTGTATAATATTAACCAAGTCTACAAGATATGTATTGGTAAAGCTACCCTAAATTTCTATAGGCCTAAATCTAAGATTGCATGTTTTGAAAGTAAGTTTCTATAACGACAAACACATGGTATCACACATCAAACATGCTAAGTAAATAATGATATAAACATACCATAACTTAAATTCCTAATGCAAAAGGTAAGTAACTAAGTCATGCCCAAAATAAAATAACATTCTAATAGCCTAATCATGCTCACATACAAGTTTGAGTGGAATGAAACATATGAATCTTTCAAGTGGTACGGGGCATTGTATCACGAGTGCAAACCATATTACCGTCCATTCGGATTCGGCTATGGAATTTAGGTCCGGGTTTCCATCCAATATACCACAAAAAGAACACATATTCCATTCACCCGAAATCACATCATACACTAATTAATGATATTCATACGACGGAAAAGTAAGTTACATGCTTTTCTACGTTACTAATTTACATAACCTAAAATAAATGACATGTTAAATTAATTATTCATGCTAATCATCATAAAACACATTTTTCTAAGTCATTATTTCATGTGAAGAAATTTAAACAACATGCTAAACTAATTATTGTGTGTTATCGTATGCTTGCCGTTATGATGACTTACTTTTAAAGCATGATGACTTAGACATATGATTTATTTTTATGAATGCGAACTAGATTTAGGTTATTCTTGGACATGTATGTTGTGTAGGCTTAGTTAAATTGTTGCACAAATCCGTTCATTACAAGTGGCATAAGTAAGGGACCATTCCGAACCCAATGGTTTGAGGTCTTCCCTTGCGAGGGGTGAGTGCAGCCTTAAATCATTTTCCTGGTTCACACCGGGTGGCGACTCCATTTTATTCTCCGGTTTAGTCTCCCGCGGGCTACTCCGTACTCCCAAACGGGCCGCGAGCCCGGAACAGCGTCGTCCATTTCTGTGTCCTACAGTCTGGCGACTCCACTGGGGATAGAGAATCGGCCTCGAAATAATGTCTTGTAATGTTTGTGATTTGTGTTTTAATTAATCATGTCTACTGTGGGTTTAAGAAGTTTAATCAAAGGCATTATTAAGGCTAGGTGATAGTTTGGTGTCTTCTTTCACTCACTACATTTCTATAAGGAAAAGCTGTGAAGACACCTAGATAATCATTCACCTGTAGCTTATTGTGATAGACTAATTTGGAGGACTCGTTGTTTATTCCTGTCACCAAACGATAAGAGCCTAAGGGGCTTTGGTACTTAAGAGAGCCTCGCTCCACCCTCCCTCTGGGAATCTACAACGGGAAATTCATTTGACAGTTAGTCACATACCATAACTTGTTGGCACGTACCGTAAAGTATAAAAAAGGTGCGTTCACTTGGTCGTTTGAACCCTTGAGTGGAGAGTCCTAGTTGTGGGAAATCCTTCGTCAGCGAGAACCTTTGTTTACACTTCTGTAACCTACATATGAACCTTAGTTGTATGACCAATAGAAGTTATTTCTTTATGTTTGTGTTTGGGATTATCCTCATTTGGATTCTGTTGGACCTATTGTCAAGAGATATGAACTTGTTGGGCCATTTAAACTGGGACAAGTTCGCGTCCTTTGACAATTGGGCCAAAAGCTTCTAAAATACCGATGGGCCGTTTTGTGTTTAGGCCTCTTATTATTTGAAGTCGTTTAGCCATGTTATCGCAAAAATATAAACTTGTTGGGCCTTTTCAACTGGGACAAGTTTGCACCGTGCAATGATGTGATTGAATGCTTTAAAATGATGATAGGCCAACTTATATATGTATTTTCCGCATCACACGCAACTCATGCATCTCATGCATACACGCATCATGCTAACCCTTGTGTTTAAAAGCCATCATAGATACCCGTTGGGTTAGGGAAAAAATAAGACTTGTCGAAAGACCATCAGCCAACATGAGCGAGTCAGCCAAGGAGGGATCCCGCCTGGATCAATTGGAGACCAAGGTAATCGAAATTATTGAGATATTACAAGTTTTGACCAATGTTGTGGTCAATTTGGCCGCATTCCGTATAGCCAATAACAGGGACAGATTGCAGCTATATTTTGCTTGAAGGAAAGAAGACTGAGCAGTCACCAAGGGAATTGGCAGAAGGCCTAGCCCAACGGGATAAGAAACATATCCATGCATGCATACACGTAACGTACTTGCAATTCTTGTGTTTTTCCTATGTTTACAGGTTTTAAACAGAAAGGGAAGAACTAGCAGGAGGAAACACATGGCGCCAAGGAGCACAATGAGGGTCTCACCCATCAAGAACAGGGAGTATCTCCACACATGTATACGTATACATTACATGCACACGTCTTAATTCTGTTGTTTTGTATTCGCATGTTTTAAAGAAGAAAAAGAGAAAGTGGCAAAGATCAAAAGGTGGCACAAGCACCGAGGACGACATTGAAGCCACCTTGACAGGTGGATTTCGGTCATGTCTGGCTGAAGACGATGAATTTAACGCTAACAGGGAGGCAACCCATGCACTTTGTTGCAATTTTTGTTTTCATGTTTTGTGTATACATGTTGTAGAATTTTTAATTTTGTGTGTTATTTTTGTAGGTAAAAGCACAGACGGAGCATTTTAAGACGGAAGGAATGGTGTTTAGGCAATCACAAAGATGGGAGCTAATTCATTAGTGGTGGCTGAGTAAAGAAAGAATTCTTGAGACGCATCCTAATGAATTTATACCAAGCGAGTGGCGTATTGAGTACACAATTCTGTTGCCTTAATTATTACTTTTCTTTTGTTGTTTTCTTTTATTTTCGTAGACAGAATCCAAGGCTTTTTGACATTTCACGGCTTCTTTTGTTATTTTCTTTTATTTTCGTAGACAGGATCCAAGACCTTTTGACATTTCATGACTTCTTTTGGTATTTTCTTTTATTTTCGTAGACAGGATCCAAAACCTTTTGACATTTCACGACTTCTTTTGTTGTTTTCTTTTATTTTCGTAGACAGGATCCAAGACTTTTTGACCTCTCACGACTTCTTTTGTGGTTTAGCTAACAATCGTTCTGTGGAAGATATTAGTGCAATTATTACTCACCCCCTTTTTTAGGTTCTATAAATTCAGCTCAACATTTCTCTCCTCAACACATCCAGATATACATCCAAGTAAGAGAAAGAAAATGGAAGCAACTTCACAGCAGCGATTCAAGCGAATTTGTGTTTTCTGTGGATCCAACACTGGTAATAAACCAGAATTCATTGAGGCTGCGAAGGAATTGGGGCGAGTCATGGCTGAGAAGAATATACACCTAGTATATGGCGGTGGAAATCTTGGGATAATGGGAAGCATTTCAAAAGCCGTTTAGGATGGTGACGGTCATGTTTTGGGAATCATCTTAAGACCTTTGGCGGACGAATAGTTAATTGGACCAACAAATGGAGATGAACGCATCGTATCAAGTATGTCTGAACGACTCTATGAAATGATCAATAATGCGGATGCGTTTATTGCGTTTCTAGGTGGACTTGGTACCCTTGAAGAAATATTCACCGGTAGCATCATGGGCACATTTAAACATTCATCGGAAGCCCATTGGGATACTCAACATTGAGCATTTCTTCGATTTTCTGTTTGTATTTCTCGCGGAAGCCAAAAAACATGAATTCATCACCAAATCTGTCGAAGATATTTTCTTGACTGCAACAAAGGCCGAAGATTTGATTGATCAGATCCTAGCTTTTGAACCGAAGCTCGACCCTATCCTCTCCAAATTGGACGGGACAGATGGTGATCGTGGCAAGAAGCGCTGATTGGACATTGATCTTAATCAGTATGTTTCCTACTGACCAGGTATTACAGACATGAAATATTTGAAAGTTTGTACTCTAGTTTAATTGTTGAAAAAAAAAAAATATAAAAAATAAAAAATAAAAAATAAATGAGAGAGAGAAGTCTTTGATAGTTAGACATGTGTCCGGTGATGACATTGTATGCTGCAGGGAGAAACCCTAGAAATGATAAGTGCGAGACGTGCTCTCGTCCGGTATTCTGAATGGATTGATCTCAGTTAGACTCACGAGCACTTGATTGCGGGATCTTAGCGGTAGAAGCCTGAGTGGTTGGCAAGGTGACTAGTTGAAGAGATGATGGATTAGTGAATGACCATTTACTTGGAAGTCCACCCTGGTTTACTGATGCTATGATATATGATATGGTTGGATATAAAGAAAAAGTCTCTGAAATAAAAAAGAAAAGAAAAAAAATAGACCACTTATAACCGATAAGCGTGAAGCTACCCATGGGCGAGTATAAGGACCACTATGAGGAGAAATGCTACCTTAAAGGGTAGGTGTGTCAGAAAAAGAATAGAAAAAAAAAGAAATAAAAAAGAGAGAAAATTCAAAATGAAAAGAAAGAGACAAAAGAAAAAAAGACAAAGACCATATCATGTTGAGTACGCTGAAGTAATCACAAAACGTGATTAAGACATCCAGCAAATCACTTAACCTTAGTCCAAGCCCAATCCAAAGAAATAATTAATGTATGTCACAAATTAAAATAATTAAAATATTTAAAACACATGTCACAAATTTTAATTCAAAACCAATTAAATTGAAATGAAATTAAATTGAAATCTTAATTAAATTAAATTCACAAATTAAATCCAATTAATTAATTCCAATTCAAATTAAATAAACAAATTTAATATTAATTAAATAATATACCAAATTAAATAGAATAATTAATTAAGTCATATACCAAATTAAATAAAACAAATAAAATCTAAATAATCACCTACCAAAATAATAAAAATACTTACACAAATTAAAAAATTGCATGCCTAATTAAAATCAATCAACAAATATCATGCCTAATTAAATCACTCATAACCAATTTAAAGATATTGACTTCCTATTTTGAACCAAATTTGTCCCCCCTCAATCCATTGCTTTCCTTCTTAGACACCAAATCAAATCCCTTCCTTGTGAGACAAAGAGAAGCCCTAGCCATTCTCTATATAAATAACACTTTTCCAAGCCATCATTCTCTCATTGACACTCTCTCACAAGGCCAATTACCACACAAACACAAACTAAACCCTAGGCTCCTCTCTCATCACTCAAAACTCCATGGCAAGAACCAAAAAAAATAACACAAAATTAAACCCTACCCTCTGATCACGTAACCAAAAAACCATTCACGTGAAGCAAGCAACTCACGCCCTTCACAAATAAGGCCAACTCACGCCACAACACATCAACTCTCCTTCAGACACAGCCCACGAAACCACAAATTGCACACATAGCCTCAACCCGTTCACGCAGCCACATTGCTCTCACGTACACAACCCTCACGCACACACTTATCCAACACAGTCATCACGCACTGAACCCTACTGCATGCGCACGTCACCTTAGCCATTGATACAGCAAAACTATCCTTAACCCATCAACACTCTTACTGCCTCACACTTTAGCCTTCATTGACCAGCCCCTCACGCAGCCATACACTTTACAAACCTGCCTCACTAACGCACAAAGCAACGAAACCCTCACCAGCAGCCACTGCCCTCACGCCCTTGGCTTCACACCTCACAAACCTGCCTCTTCCGCACGCCTAAAGACCACCATAAAATCAGCCCCATCACGGCCACACAGCATCAAACTGTCCAGAACTGTCCCAAAACTACACCCAAAAATAGTCCAGAAACCGCTCTAAACAGTGACAAAAACTGCCCCCGAACAGCCCTCCAAAATCGCCAAAACAGTCCCCGAACAGACCTGAAACAGTAAGCAGAGAATACAGGAAAAACAACAGCAAAACAGAGGTAAAACAGCAAGCAAAACAACAAAATAGTGAGCTAAGACGCTAAACCAGTGAACCGGAAGAGTTGCGGAGCGATACCCCTTCCGACGGCCGTGAAACGCGAGTCCGAAAGTCGACATAAAAAGTTAGACCTGAGGGTATTTTTCACACTTGTTTTCAGTTGTGTTTTTATTATTTATTGAGTATTGTTCGCATGATTGTTATGTGGAAATCCATGTTGTGGCCCTTGAGTAGATAAATATGCATGTATTATGAAATATTGTATGTTGTGTGATGAGTGGTATTTATATCACTTATTCCCACTCATTTGACCTAATATTTTGTATAGTTTCTCGAGTTTTGTGAACGTTTTGATGTATTTTGTGTTATTTTATAGATAAATAAAGTTTGGAAAGCATTGGAGGCAATTTGGGGCAAAAACGGACAAAAATGCGTCAACAGGGATATTTTGGTCTTTAGCGCGCGCGACGCTGAAGACTTTCACGTCGCGACGTCTAAAATGCGCCGAATAGTGCTAACATGCACCGGGTCCACAAATCAGAATCTCAGAAAAGTTTGACTTTGCTAAAATGCACCGTGCCACATGTCACCATCACAGCCGATCTGCTAACATGCGCCGTGCCACGTGTCAGCATCCTACAGTGTCGAAAGTCATCATCGCCACGTGTGCCACGTGTCATCCTACGTGTCTCCATGTCATCAGCCACGTCAGCAAGTCAACAAGTCAAAATTGCCACGTGTCGTGCCACATTATCATCAGCCAATCAGGAAGTGACACATGTCGTAATTCTACGGTGCCGACAGTCTCTTTCCCACATGTCGCCACGTCACCGCCACGTCATTGCCACGTCAGCATCAATAATTGAGTATCTAATCCTTATCTGACACGTGGCGGATAAGAATCTCAACGACCAATCAGAAGCCGCCATGTGTCAAAATAATTGAAGCCCAACCACCGCGCCATGTGTCACCTTATCAGCTTATCCAGAATCTTCAAACCAGCGAATCAGAGCTTGCCACATCGACAAAAGCTGGCGTAGTGACGCTGAGAACCCTGGCGTCGCGACGGTGGAAGCCTACTGAGGCCTATAAATTGAGCTGGAGATTTCAGAATTGAATGCATCACTCTCTCTCTTATAATCTATCTAAAGAGAGAGTTTCTCTCTCTAGATTCTTTAGTTTTTAGTTTTTTTTTTATTTTGTTTTTAGTTTTGTAATTAATTTTAATTACGTTTTGTTAATATAGTAATTTAATTTTTACTTTTTACAGTTTTTATTTACCATGAGGAGGTAACTCCCCAGCTAGGGTGAAAGGTAATTCTTTTACTGTTACTATTTAGATTAATCTCCCTTAAAAAATATATATTTACTATTTAAAATATTGACTTAAAAAGGATACCGCGAGATTGGTCGGTTGGTAATTCATTTTAATCTGATTTAAACCTGACTAATAAAGGATACCGCCAGATTAATCGGTTGGTAATTTAATTTTGGTTCCGCCTTTATGGCTGGTTGGACTTAATTTGACTTAATCAGGTTACCGCCTATATGGCTGGTTGGAAAAAGAATCACAAGTTTATATATTATTTGGTGGGAGATATCTAAATTAGTAGTAGTAAAAGTAATTCCTTTTATCTTAGCATTTTATTTTATTGTAATTTTACTTTTTAGTATTTACTTTACCGCATTTTTACTTTATGTCTTTTATTTTCAAGTTTTTACTAGCCCTAGTTATGTGTTGTAACTAAATTAGTTATCTGGGGTTGTGATGAAATCCAATATCACCGTTTTATAAGGGTTAGATTATAGCTTGGGTAATATAAAAGTTTATTTATTGAGTCTTAAACTTAATGCTTTTTCATTAACTGGCCATTAATAAAATTGATCTGGTAAATCTAAAATGAACTAGACATAGGGATTTTAGGTTTCAGCCTTAGACTCAATAGCCCCCGATCTTCCTTGAGGATAGATAACCCTTTAATAGGTTTCCTTACAAGATAGGAATATACCTGTCGGGCGGGGGTAGCCATAATTGGAACTTAAACTTAATGAATCCAGATAATTTGGTTGACATAGACATATGGTTCAATTGGGTTAAACTGGGTATTTGTGTCTGACCATCAACAGAGGCTTACACATAATTTAATATTCCAGGTTAATAAATCAATATATTACCCAACTTTAAGATAACCACTTCATCTTTAAAATGATATTGGAAGAAATCACAACCCTAGATAGTTTTTAATATTGAATTTTCTTAAAACCTATTTTCGACAATTTTATTTACTTGTTTTTAAATTTAGAATCGTCATCATTTCAAATCAATCAATCAACTTGTTAGATATTAGTAATCATTTGACCTCATAAAATTAATAGATTAGATATTAAGTCCTCGTGGGATCGATATTTTTATACTACTTGAACGATACGTGCTCTTGCGTTATACGTGTGTGTTTACGCCGGTCATTATGGCTTTGGAATAAAATGAAAGATGTGTCAACTATCGCGGTATATCGGATGGAAACCCAGACATAAATTTCATAGCCGATTCCGAATGGACGGTAGTATGATCTGTACTCGGGATACAACTCCACGTACCGCTTGAGTAAACGGCACCTTCTTTTGTTTCATGTTGCTTTGATTTATTTATTTTTCATCATTTGAATTCCGCATGTTACTTGTTTATGCATGATGTGATCGAGCGCATGGGCTTAGTAACTCGGATCAAAGGTCCCCTATTGGAGGGGTTAAAATCCTTTACCACGATGTTTTGCCGCGCCGGTTGATTTGTGTTCGGTTGGATGTAAGATATGTTCAATCGGGCATACTAAGTTTGATATGATTGTCTTTATTTTTGTATGCATGATGCGATCGAGCGCATGGGCTTAGTAAGTCGGATTAAAGGTCCCCTATTTGGAGGGGTTAAAATCCTTTACCACGATGCTTTGCCACGCCGGTTGATGTGTGTTCGGTTGGATGTAAGATATGTTCAATCGGGCATACTAAGTTTGATATGATAGTCTTTATTTTTGTATGCATGATGCGATCGAGCGCATGGGCTTAGTAAGTCGGATTAAAGGTCCCCTATTTGGAGGGGTTAAAATCCTTTTACCATGATGCTTTGCCGCGCCGGTTGATGTGTGTTCGGTTGGATGTAAGATATGTTCAATCGGGCATACTAAGTTTGATATGATTGTCTTTATTTTTGTATGCATCTCAAACCAATCATTGTTAGTATTTGTTTCCGCCATTATTCCTTGATGTGTTCATGCGATTTTATGCTTGTTTTGGATGATTCTTGGGACCTAATTAGGAACTATACAATGGTATCTTGAGCCTTGAACAAGCATGAAAAAGTTAGGGTTAAAATTGGGTAAAACGAATTTGGGCATGTTTTGATGAAATTGTTTGTTATAGTATGCTTAAATGAGTTGGAATTAATGATTGATTAGATCAATTAGAAGAAATTGTGTTTGGAACAAATTTCCCCAATTGTTGTGTAGGCCAAAGTTGACAAAATTGGGTAAACTCAATTTGAGCATCAATTGATTAAATTATTTAGTATAGTATGCTGGAATGAGGTTGTTGAATTGATGTTGTGCATGATCAATTTCATGAAATTTGGTTGGATCCATTTTTCCCCAAATTTTGGGCATGACAAATTTGGGTAAACTTGATTTTGAGCATGTTGATGAAATTGGATGATTTAGAATGCTTAAAGTATGTTTAATTGAGGATTGATTGGATCAATTTGTTGAAAATGAGTTTGGAACAATTTTCCCCAAATTGCTTATGTTGGCCGAAAATTGAGACCCTAATATCTGGTGATGAATTTTGTTTGTTTGATCATTGGATGACTTGAAACAAGTGGGTAATGTTGAATTGAAATTTGATTGGATTGAATTTTGATTTGGAACAATTTTCCCAAATTAAAGTAGGCTTGGCCGAATTCAATTGGATATGAAATTCATTGTTTTTTTTGTATTTTGATTCATTAGATGAGTTTAATTGATTTGGGAAATGATGATTGTGGATTCAATTGGATTGAAACCGAATCGGATTGAAAAAACCCCTAATTACCGAGAACAAAAGCATGTAAAATGGGTTTGATTTTAATAAATTGTGTTGGACATTATTTGATGTAGAAATGCATGATAAAGTATGCTATTGATATTTTAGAAATATTAATTGGGTGGTCAATTGTGCATTACACTTAGGTTAATTAATTATGGAATTTGGAATTTTATAAGATAATTAATTGGGCTTATTTTGGAAATTGGGCCTTATAGGTTGTAATTGGGCTTTTGGGCTTGGTTGTGTACCAAGTTAGGTTTAGGCCAATTTGGTTGGATCCAATTGGGCCCAAAACCGCATCCATAAAGTCCAATTATGACTTAATGGACCTTAATATTTAATTGGGCCTAATGGGCCAAAATTAATTTAAAGGCTTATGGGGTAACTCCCGGATTGGATTTTGGTTATCAGTTTGACCCGAGTTGACCAAAAGTCCACGCCTTAAGAAATTAATTAAAAGCCCATTGGACTTTAATTAAATAAATTAGATGTTAATTGGGCTTTGAGACCCATTGCGATTAAATTTGGAATTTAAGTCGTAAAGGTTCATTAAATAAAGTGTAATATTCAATTTGGAATTGAATAGTGAATTAGTATTAAATACATGTTAAATTGGATTTAATGTTGTAGTTTAATTAATTCAAGAATTCGTACTTTCAGTACTTATTCGCAAAACGAGTTTGACTCGAGCAAAAACAAATCGTTGTTTGAACATTGGATGATCACTAATTATCAGATTAATTAATTGGATTAGATTGATTGATAACATGCTTGTATGAATACATGGTGTGATGCATGAATAATGTATATCAGATGGATATTAGTCGGGTGGGGCAATTTTAGAAATTGTTGTAATAAATTTGATTTATTAAATTGGACCTACGTGTCCAGCCTTATCACCTCTATACTCCTTGTATTCTCTTCTCACCTATTCCCCTCAATGTAAATGAGGTTTCTTTAGAAGTGTACTGTAACGGGTAGAAGTAAATACATGTGCTAGCTTTGGAGAGAGAAAATGAGAGATTTGATCTAGGATCAATGTAAAGTATCCATCCGCATATCATTATTATTTTATTTTCATACTCGCTTTATTATGTGTTTAGAATGCATGTTTAAGGGTGAATGATGATGAGACCTTAACAAAGATAATAAATTGGTAGCCAATTTGCACGCGAAAAACCCTCATCAAATATCATGCGTTTTTCCTTCCATTGAGTGATTCTTACTCAAGATCCGAGATTGGCATGGGTTGTTGGCCAAAGTCAAGCCCTTGTCCGTCGAAGATGTGTTTGAATCACGAAAGCTTTGTTCCATATCAGTGTCTTGTCCAAGTTGTGGTTTGTTGGCCAAAGTCAAGACCACTTCTTGTCCATCGACATTGATTACGAAGCTTTCCATGGTCAATGGGTCGCGCTTGACTGGGATCACTAGGTTTGTTGTGCAAAGCCAAGGCTTAGTTGATTCAGAGGAAAAAGGTTAGGTAATACATTGGATGTATTGGCATATATAAGATATATGTTTAGGATTTGGATATCGCCTACTGGATCTAGGAATTGGATGAGATCTAATTGATCTTCGAGATCTACCTAGTTAATTATCATACAATTTGTTAGCCAGAGTCAAGATTGTGTGATATTTAACGGGATCCTAGCCCATTAGGAAACACGGTTCCCGAGTACTCGACAGAGGGTTAGAGGCTTGCCGAAAAATAGTGGGAGGCAAGAATTGAATTTGCAATACTCGTTCAATTACTCGCCATACGCGCTTATTCAAATTATTCGTCGTTAGATTAAATGTTAGTTGGACTAATATTTAAATTGTTGTTTTAATAATCAGTTGGACTGTATTATATTTGATTATATATAATTGGATTATATTAATCAATATATATGAATTAATTAATTTCAGTTTACAGTTGATTTTATAGTTGGACTATAGTAATCAATGTAATAGAGGTTAATTAATTTAGATTATATTTGATTATATAGTTGGACTATTATAATCATTATAATAAATAGTACCACAAATCGTTGATTAAATAGTTGGACTATTAGAATCAAGATATAAAAATGAAAGATTAGTGTTTAAGACATAATCCTGGGTGAAAATGTATTTAAACGACTTTAATTTCAAATTGGGAATAAATTTCAGGATGGTCCTGGAAAAAATAATAAGTTATTTTATTTGATAAAATAACTTATTATGCCTAAGCCCAGAGTTAAGCAAATAGTAGAGCATAATCTTTGGAAGATCATGTAATGATAACTTAAGTGCTTAATCCATTATGTTTGTCATAATTATGTTCACAGCTAGTATTAAAATTGGATTTTAGATACTTAGTGTGGTACATAAAATATATATTGATGTTCAGAATCTATTTTGAACAGGATACTGACTTCAATTGAGATTTATCTGCGAATTGAAAACGGGACGAAAGTCACTGTTTTAACCGTAGATATCTGAATTAGGAACTACCTTCGGGTTAGTACTTAAATTTAGAAACTGTTATAATGTAGCTAGTTTGACTAGAAACATTATCTCTATCGCGTATAACCCGCTGCGGGTGTACCTTTATATTCTAGAACACTAAAGTGTTTCATTATATAAAGATGATATTGAGATAAACACATTAGATGTGAATAACAGGATTTATATTTTGAATATAAATAATATCTCAAATATATAACATGACAAATAAATAGCTCAAACTGATTTGATCAGTTAAGAAACTTAATTGTGGCATAGTTGTCAGGGACACTGATAAACAAGAATCGTATATCCGCACTTTTGAAGAGCGGATACCAGGACTGATTTGATTCCATTCAAATAAAGTCTACGAATATAGTCTATTTGGGCAAAGTGCCTAAAACACTATTTGCTTGGTAAAAGTGTAAATGCCACCGATCTGTTAGCCCTACTTCATAGTGAAGCAAGTGGGCCCATGTCTAGCTAGGCTAGATATGGATATGAATATTTCGTGACCTGTACGGATGTGGCATCGCGTATGGTTATGTGTTCTTTTGAAACACAAATCGGAAACTTTTAGAGTTTCGACACGAAATAGACAAATAGATCGGCTAAAGTATTAAACCGTCAAGGTAAGACCGTAATGAATAATACTTAAACAATAAGTTCTAGTATATTTGAAAGAGTATAATATTCTTTCAAATAAGGACTCCTCCCGGAAACGTCAGTTTGATGGTGTGTCCGAACAGATTAACCGAATTTTGTTAGACATGATAAGTTTAATCACGAGTCGCTCTGAGCTACCATTTCCTTCGACGGATATGCTAAACAGTGCAAGAACTTATTTTGAATAAGGTTCCATAAAATCTGTTTGACAGATTACATATTAGATATGAACGGGAAAGAAACCGGGTTTCTCATTCCGATAATTGGGTATGCTAGGCATATGTTTGGATGATACCAAACTAAAACCCAAATAGGATAAGTGCCAAATGTAGGTCATCATAGGGATACCGTAAGTATTGTACTTATACACCTCACAAGAGAACAATTAGATTGTTGCTCACCATACGTTTTCCTGATAGGAATACCGATATGCAGTGGTAAGTGGAGGGAGGATAGTATAACTCGATGGAAATCGGAGTAATACTGTTCAAGGCACCGAATCTTAATGGAACACAAATAGTTCATCAAGGATGAGACTATTACCATTAATCTTCGAATACACAATAACCGCGTAAGTCGGACAAAGTCGGAAAACAACCTGGGGTATGGGTTTCTGATCTAACCTTATAAAGATGTGAATCTTATTGAGGAATACCAACTGACTACGTATGAGGAAGTGATACAAGATATCAACTCCCCAATTATGGCAAAGTGCCATATAATCCGAAATGGATTCCATGTATATCAACCAGTTTGGATACTAGTTGATGTACCACAAGGCATTGTGCCTAATGGTACTTAAAAGTCTTCTAGGAAGACATACATGGATGACAAACATACCAACGTATAAAGCAAGGCTTTAAAGGAAAGGTATCGTTATCAACATTGTGTTTATTACGATTCAACCTTTTACCTATTGCCACGGTAAATCCATTTGGATAATGCTTGTTATTCGATCCATGATTGGATTGAAGCAAGCATTAGGTTCTTGGAATTATCGTTTGATTAATCATAATGGTATATGATTTAATTCAAAACGAAAATGATTCTTGTGTAAATAAGAGGGTTAATGGGAGCGCACTGACAGTGGCTGTCCTATAAAATAATGATAATACGTCATTTCTTGGAAATGATATTCCCATAAAATAAATATTGGCGAAAGCTTGGCTTTCGAAATACTCTCATAGAAACCGTACATTGAAAATGTACAACACCTGGTGTATCATACTATTTGAGCATATGGATTCACAAACAGGGCAATCCGAGTGATAGTCACTGGATTAATGTTAAAAACATCCATTAGTATCTTAGAGAACTAAGGATGCTGTCTTAGTCTATGGAGAAGGAGAACTTGAAGTGACTGGGATCACTGTAGCAAGTTTCCTATAACTGATAAAGACGACTAAAAGTCGCAAACGGTACTATATAGTTTGAATAACGGAACAGTGAGCTGGAAATCTTCCGAGCAAGATTCTGTTTCTGAATAAACAACAAATACGGATTATTGCTGCAGCTGAGGCAGCAATAGAAGCTATTTGGGTCAATAATAAATCTAATTAGATTAGATATAGTTCTGTTAGTGGCTGAGCTAGGCGTCAGCACAGACTAAGGAATTAAAGGTCTCATCGACGATCCAGATATATACTTCTATATTCATCTGATTCGTTCGGATCATACATCGTGGCGATGTGATGATCATGTAAATCGCATCGGATGATAATCATGCAAATTCGCTGACGAAAACCTTTTCTCAGCAGTTTGAGCCAACCGTACATAGTTCGGGTGTTAGACACTCGAGTGACTGGCTATGTGCCAAGTGCGAGATTGTTGGATAATATGACCCATAGCGTCACTATTTGTACAGATCATGGTGTTGTTGTACAAATTAACTATGTGACAAAGGAGATTGCACTCTTATCATTTGTGATTAGATCACCTTAGATATATAAATGATGAGAGGTCCCTATGATTTGTTCCTGGACGGAGAATGATATGAGACAGTATCAGTCCACGTAGGATAAATCATTAAATATCCCTAGTCGTAGTATTATCGAGACAGGACATCGATAATGCGGAATAGGCTAGTATTGCACTTGTGCGCGTTGTGAGGGCACAACGGCATAGTTCTCATATATTTAAGTATTGGATACTTATGCAAGTGCGATAGGAGGTTGTGTTTCACCGATGGTACGGGAAACAGCTTCGCTCTGGATAGACCCCTCGGAATCCCATTGGTATTATGACTATGTGTCTATGGGAGTCCGACATCAGGGTAGGTGTATTTGGTCTTAACTTGAGACTTGCACCGCTAATACTTACGATAATCGCTAGACTTTGGTTTTGGTGGTACAGGGCTTTAACAGGTTATGCGTACACCACTTATGGGTTTATCAGAGAGTCGTAGTGTATTGGGTGTGATGTCAAGACGGAAGTATCACTTCAGTCATAGTGGAGATGATGTCACGCAAGATAGGGTACTGGTGCTCTTGAGTGATGCGCATCCAATCATGATATTATGACCAAGTCATGAATATCTGATTATAGAGACTAGTTACCAGACATCTGACATGTGCTTCGGACGGGGCAGACACTTATCCAGCCCCAGCCCTAGTACGTGACTATCCGATACTGGGCCGATATACAAAATACATGGTATACTACGCTTGATACAGATCTATATATTCCTGTAAGAATATTTCTGGAGAATTGGGTAGGCATGGCGATTTGCTAGAAGCCAACCTTGTCTTGTAAATCGGTATAAACGTAGTACGAGGTACTTATGTTGGACAAAATGACCCATAGCGTCACTATTTGTACAGATCACGGTGTTGTTGTACAAATTAACCATGTGACAAAGGAGATTCTACTCTCATCATTTGTGATTAGATCACCTAAGATATATAAATGAAGAGAGGTCCCTATGATTAGTTCCTGGACTGAGAATGATATGAGACAGTATCAGTCCCCAAAGGTTTAATCATTAAATATCCCTAGCCGGAGTATTATCGAGACTGGACATCGATAATGCGGAATAGGCTAGTATTGCACTTGTGCGCGTTGTGAGGGCACAACGGCATAGTTCTCATATATATAAGTATTGGATACTTATGCAAGTGCGATAGGAGGTCGTGTTTCACCGATGGTACGGGAAACAGCTTCGCTCTGGATAGACCCCTCGGAATCCCATTGGTATTATGACTATGTGTCTATGGGAGTCCGACATCAGGGTAGGTGTATTTGGTCTTAACTTGAGACTTGCACCGCTAATACTTACGATAATCGCTAGACTTTGGTCTCTGGTGGTACAGGGCTTTAACAGGTTATGCGTACACCACTTATGGGTTTATCAGAGAGTCGTAGTGTATGGGTGTGATGTCAAGACGGAAGTATCACTTCAGTCATAGTGGAGATGATGTCACGCAAGATAGGGTACTGGTGCTCTTGAGTGATGCGCATCCAATCATGATATTATGACAAGTCATGAATATCTGATTATAGAGACTAGTTACCAGACATCTGACATGTGCTTCGGACGGGGCAGACACTTATCCAGCCCCAGCCCTAGTACGTTGACTATCCGATACTGGGCCGATATACAAAATACATGGTATACTACGCTTGATACAGATCTATATATTCCTGTAAGAATATTTCTGGAGAATTGGGTAGGCATGGCGATTTGCTAGAAGCCAACCTTGTCTTGTAAATCGGTATATAACGTAGTACGAGGTACTTATGTTGGACAAAATTGACCCATAGCGTCACTATTTGTACAGATCACGGTGTTTGTACAAATTAACCATGTGACAAAGGAGATTCTACTCTCATCATTTGTGATTAGATCACCTAAGATATATAAATGAGAGAGGTCCCTATGATTAGTTCCTGGACTGAGAATGATATGAGACAGTATCAGTCCCCAAAGGTTTAATCATTAAAATCCCTAGCCGGAGTATTATCGAGACTGACATCGATAATGCGGAATAGGCTAGTATTGCACTTGTGCGCGTTGTGAGGGCACAACGGCATAGTTCTCATATATATAAGTATTGGATACTTATGCAAGTGCGATAGGAGGTCGTGTTTCACCGATGGTACGGGAAACAGCTTCGCTCTGGATAGACCCCCTCGAATCCCATTGGTATTATGACTATGTGTCTATGGGATGTCCGACATCAGGGTAGGTTATTTGGTCTTAACTTGAGACTTGCACCGCTAATACTTACGATAATCGCTAGACTTTGGTCTGGTGGTACAGGGCTTTAACAGGTTATGCGTACACCACTTATGGGTTTATCAGAGAGTCGTAGTGTATTGGGTGTGATGTCAAGACGGAAGTATCACTTCAGTCATAGTGGAGATGATGTCACGCAAGATAGGGTACTGGTGCTCTTGAGTGATGCGCATCCAATCATGATATTATGACCAAGTCATGAATATCTGATTATAGAGACTAGTTACCAGACATCTGACATGTGCTTCGGACGGGGCAGACACTTATCCAGCCCCAGCCCTAGTACGTGACTATCCGATACTGGGCCGATATACAAAATACATGGTATACTACGCTTGATACAGATCTATATATTCCTGTAAGAATATTTCTGGAGAATTGGGTAGGCATGGCGATTTGCTAGAAGCCAACCTTGTCTTGTAAATCGGTATAAACGTAGTACGAGGTACTTATGTTGGACAAAATGACCCATAGCGTCACTATTTGTACAGATCACGGTGTTGTTGTACAAATTAACCATGTGACAAAGGAGATTGTACTCTCATCATTTGTGATTAGATCACCTAAGATATATAAATGAAGAGAGGTCCCTATGATTAGTTCCTGGACTGAGAATGATATGAGACAGTATCAATCCCCAAAGGTTTAATCATTAAATATCCCTAGCCGGAGTATTATCGAGACTGGACATCGATAATACGGAATAGGCTAGTATTGCACTTGTGCGCGTTGTGAGGGCACAACGGCATAGTTCTCATATATAAGTATTGGATACTTATGCAAGTGCGATAGGAGGTCGTGTTTCACCGATGGTACGGGAAACAGCTTCGCTCTGGATAGACCCCTCGGAATCCCATTGGTATTATGACTATGTGTCTATGGGAGGCCGAAATCAAGGTAGGTGTGTATAGTCTTAACCTGAGACTTACATCGCTAATACTTACGATAATCGATAGACTTTGGTCTTGGTGGTACAGGGCTTTAAACGGTTCTGTGTACACCACTTCTGGGTTTATCAGAGAGTCGTAGTGTATTGGGTGTGATGTCAAGACGGAAGTATCACTCCAGTCATAGTGGAGATGATGTCACGCAGGATACGGTATTAGTGCTCTTAAGTGCTGGCCGGCCATCGGGATATTATGACAAGGTCATGTATATCCGATTATAGAGACTAGTTACCAGACATCCGACATGTGCTTCGGACGGGGCAGACACTTATCCAGCCCCAGCCCTAGCACGTGACTATCTGATACTGGGCTGATATACACAATACTACGGTATACTACCCTTGATACAGATCTATATATTCCTGTAAGAATATTTCTGGAGTTTGGATATCCGCCTACTGGATCTAGGAATTGGATGGGATCCATTGATCTTCGAGATCTACCTAGTTAATTATCATACAATTTGTTGGCCAAGTCAAAAAAAGTGTGATATTTAACGGGATCATAGCCCACTAGGAAACACGGTTCCCGAGTACTCGACAGAGGGTTAGAGGCTCGCCGAAAAATAGTGGGAGGCAAGAATTGAATTTGCAATACTCGTTCAATTACTCGCCATACGCGCTCATTCAAATTATTTCGTCGTTAGATTAAATGTTAGTTGGACTAATATTTAATTGTTGTTTTTATAAACAGTTGGACTGTATTATATTTGATTATATATAATTGGATTATATTAATCAATATATTTGAATTAATTATTTCAGTTTACAGTTGATTTTATAGTTGGACTCTAGTAATCAATGTAATTGAGGTTAATTAATTTAAATTATTTGATTATATAGTTGGACTATTATAATCATTATAATAAATAGTAGCACAAATCGTTGATTAAATAGTTGGACTATTAGAATCAAGATATAATTGAAAGATTGACATTTAAAACATAATCCTGGGGAAAATGTGTTAAATGGTTTAATTTTCAAATTGGGAATAAAGTTTCAGGATGGTCCTGGAAATTAATAGGTTATTTTATTTGATAAAATAATATATTAAGCTTGTAGCGCAAGGCGCACCTTAATTCGATATTCCAGAAACACGAGGCTTGGCCAAAGGCTTCTGGAATGTTGAAACAAGCAAATGCAAAATCATTATAATCTTCCGGGAAGATAAAGGACATATCCTAAGAAGGAATAGAAGACGAGCAAGGCTCTGACTTCAAATATGATTGTCATAATTATGTTCACAGCTAGTATTAAAATTGGATTTTAGATACTTAGTGTGGTACAAAATATATATATATATTGATGTTCAGAATCTATTTTGAATAGGATACTGACTTCAATTGAGATTTATCTGCGAATTGAAAACGAGATGAAAGTCTCTGTTTTAACCGTAGATACCTGTGTTTAGGAACTACCTTCGGGTTAGTACTTAAATTTAGAAACTGTTATAATGTAGCTAGTTTGACTAGAAATATTATCTCTATATCGCGTATAACCCGCTGCGACCTTATATTCTAGAACACTAAAGTGTTTCATTATATAAAGATGATATTGAGATAAACACATTAGATGTGAATAACAGAATTTATATTTTGAATATAAATGATATCTCAATTATATAACATGACAAATAAATAGCTCAAATTGATTTGATCAGTTAAGAAACTTAATTGTGGCATAGTTGTCAGGGACACTACTAAACAAGAATCGTATATCCGCACTTTTGAAGAGCGGGTACTAGGACTGATTTGATTCTATTCAAATAAAGTCTACGAATCTAGTCTATTTGGGCAAAGTGCCTAAAACACTATTTACTTGGTAAAAGTGTAAATGCCACCGATCTGTTAGCCCTACTTCATAGTGAATCAAGTGGGCCATGTCTAGCTAGGCTAGATATGGATATGAATATTTCGTGACCTTTACGGATGTGGCATCGCGTATGGTTATGTGTTTCTTTTGAAGAACACAAATCGGAAACTTTCACAGTTTCGACACGAAATAGACAAATAGATCGGCTAAAGTATTAAACCGTCACGGTAAGACCGTAATGGAAAATACTTAAGCAATAAGTTTCTAGTATACTTGAAAGATTATAATATTCTTTCAAATAAGGACTCCTCCCGGAATACGTCAGTTTGACGGTGTGTCCAAACAGATTAACCGAATTTTGCTAGACATAATAAGGTTAATCACGAGTCGCTCTGAGCTACCATTTCCTTCAACGGATAAGCTTTAAACAGTGCAAGAACTTATTTTGAATAAGGTTCCATAATAATCTGTTTGACAGATATCATATTAGATATGAACGGGAAAGAAACCGGGTTTCTCATTCCTGATAATTTGGGTATGCTAGGCATATGTTTGGATGATACCAAACTAAAACCCAAATAGGATAAGTGCCAAATTTAGGTTATCCTAGGGATACCATAAGTATTGTACTTATACATCTCACAAGAGAACAATTAGATTGTTACTCACCATACGGTTTTGCTGAAAGGAATACCGATATGCAGTGGTAAGTGGGAGGATAGTATAACTCGATGGAAATCGGAGTAATACTATTCAAGACACTGAATCTTAATGGAACATGAATAGTTCATCCAGGATGAGACTATTACCATTAATCTTCGAATACACAAGAACCGCGTAGGTCGGACAGAGTCAGAAAACAACCTGGGGTATGGGTTCTGATCTAACCTCATAAAGATGTGAATCTTATTGAGGAATACCAACTGACTACGTATGAGGAAGTGATACAAGATATCAACTCCCTAATTATGGCAAAGTGCAGTATAATCCGAAATGGATTCCATGTATGTCAACCAGTTTGGATACCAGTTGATGTACCACAAGGCATTGTGCCTAATGGTACTTAAAAGTCTTCTAGGAAGACATACATGGATGGCAACATACCAGCGTATAAACCTAGGCTTTTAACGGAAAGGTATCGTTATCAATATTGTGTTGATTATGATTCAACCTTTTACCTGTTGCCACGGTAAATCCATTTGGATAATGCAGATTATTCGATCCATGATTGGATTGAAGCAACCATTAGGTTCTTGGAATTATCGTTTTGATATAATCATAATGATGTATGATTTAATTCAAAACGAAAATAATTCAAGTGTATATATAAGAAGGTTAGTGGGAACGCACTGACAGTGGTTGTCCTATAAAATAATGATAATATGTCATTTCTTGGAAATGATATTCCCATAAAATAAATATCGGCGAAAGCTTGGCTTTCGAAATACTCTCCTAGAAACCGTACATTGAAAAATGTACAAGACCTGGTGTATCATACGCTTTGAGCATATGGATTCACAAACAGGCCAATCCGAGTGATAGTCACTGGATTGATGTTAAGAACATCCGTTAGTATCTTAGAGAACTAAGGATGCTGTCTTAGTCTATGGAGAAGGAGAACTTGAAGTGACTGGGGTCACTGTAGCAAGTTTCCTATAACCGATAAAGACGACTAAAAGTCGCAAACGGTGCTATATAGTTTGAATAACGGTAAAGTGAGCTGGAAATCTTCCAAGCAAGATACTGTTACCGAATAAACAACAATGCGGGTTGTTGTTGCAGCTGAAGCAACAATAGAAGTTATTTGGGTCAATACAAATCTAATTAGATTAGATATAGTTCTGTTAGCAGCTGAGCTAGGCGTCAGCACAGGCTAAAGAATTAATGGTCTCATCAACGATCCAGATACATACTTTGATACTCATCTGATTCATTCGGATCATACATCGTGGCGATGTGATGGTCGAATAAATCGCATCAAGATGATAATCATGCAAATCCGCTGACGAAAGCATTTCTCAACAGTTTGAGCCAACCGTACATAGTTCGGGTGTTAGACACTCGAGTGACTGGCTATAGGCCAAGTGGGAGATTGTTGGACAAAATGACCTATAACGTCACTATTTGTACAGCTCACAGTGTTGTTGTACAAATTAACTATGTGACAAATGAGATTGTACTCTCATCATTTGTGATTAGATCACCTTAGATATATAAATGAAGAGAGGTCCCTATGATTAGTTCCTGGACTGAGAATGATATGAGACAGTATCAGTCCCCAAAGGTTTAATCATTAAATATCCCTAGCCGGAGTATTATCGAGACTGGACATCGATAATGCGGAATAGGCTAGTATTGCACTTGTGCGCGTTGTGAGGGCACAATGGCATAGTTCTCATATATATAAGTATTGGATACTTATGCAAGTGCGATAGGAGGTCGTGTTTCACCGATGGTACGGGAAACAGCTTCGCTCTGGATAGACCCCTCGGAATCCCATTGGTATTATGACTATGTGTCTATGGGAGGCCGAAATCAAGGTAGGTGTGTATAGTCTTAACCTGAGACTTACATCGCTAATACTTACGATAATCGATAGACTTTGGTCTTGGTGGTACAGGGCTTTATCCGGTTCTGTGTACACCACTTCTGGGTTTATAAGAGAGTCGTAGTGTATTGGGTGTGATGTCAAGACGGAAGTATCACTCCAGTCATAGTGGAGATGATGTCACGCAGGATACGGTATTAGTGCTCTTAAGTGCTGGCCGGCCATCGGGATATTATGACAAGGTCATGTATATCAGATTATAGAGACTAGTTACCAGACATCCGACATGTGCTTCGGACGGGACAGACACTTATCCAGCCCCAGCCCTAGCACGTGACTATCTGATACTGGGCTGATATACACAATACTACGGTATACTACGCTTGATACAGATCTATATATTCCTGTAAGAATATTTCTGGAGAATTGGGT
Organism: Zanthoxylum bungeanum; assembly: GCA_019454045.1. Classification (NCBI taxonomy): domain Eukaryota; kingdom Viridiplantae; phylum Streptophyta; class Magnoliopsida; order Sapindales; family Rutaceae; genus Zanthoxylum; species Zanthoxylum bungeanum. The sequence continues at coordinate 52,876 of SKCR01040664.1, forward strand.
AGGTGTAGGCACTGCATTTTTACGCATAAGTCCCTATGATGAGTCTCATTTTGGAGACACTACCTTTTAAGTCACGGAGGTCACGGGAAACGGACATCGGAAGGGGAAATTCAGAATAAACAAGGTTCACTGTTTTCGTTGGTGCTACGTTCGTGTATACGTTCGAACGTCAAACAGATTGCGGGCGTTCGTGCTGCGTTCGATGATGCGTTCGAACGGTGTCGGTAATTTTGGTTTTGCTGCTAGCCTCACATTAAGCCTAATTCGCCCAAACCTTGGCCCACACGCCCAAGCCCACTTAAAACACATATTTAACACATGGTGAAATCAAAACAAATCTAAAAATCACATACCAAATTAATAAAATACTTACACAAATTAAAGAAATTGCATGCCTAATCAAAATCAATCAACAAACTAAATGCCTAATCTAAACCAATCAAATATAATCATACCAAGTTAAAATCAATCAACCAATATTTTATTCCTAACTTAAAATATTGTATTCCTAAACCAAACCAAATCAAATCCCTCTTTAATTAGCCAAATCCATTTCCTTGTCAAGCCCAACCCTTTGCCTATAAAAAGAACCTTTCACCAACCTTCTCAGGACTGGTCCCTAGTCCCTAGCTCATACACAACACACAAGAAAATTACAGGAAGAAGACACCCAATCCTTAAAAAACAGTAAGCAAAAGATAAAGAGGAAACGGCAGCAAAACCACAAGGAAACAATAGCAAAAGACGGAGAACGACGACTCAAAACAGCAAGACAACGATCGAGAACAGTGAACCAGTGAACCGGGAGGGTTACGGAGTATCCACCCTTCCGACGATCGTGTACCGTACATCCGAGAGGTGATTTAAAAGGTTAGACCTGAGGGTACCTTTTCATTAGTCTATATTCGTTTTTGTTATTATTATTGAATTGTATTTACATGAGAGTCGTTTATGGATGCGTGTTGTGGGTATTGGATGAATGGAAGAGTGTTGTCTCTTGTGGTATATAGGATGGAAACCCAGACTTAAATTCCGTAGCCGAATCCGAATGGACGGTAGTGCGGTCTGTACTTGGGACACAACTCCACGTACCACTTGAGTAAACGACACCTTCTCTTGTTTTGTGTTGCTTTGGTTTATTTAATTCTTGTCATTTAAATTCTGCATGTTGTTTATTCCCGTATGATACGATCGAGTGCATGGGCTTAGTAAGTGCAATGAAAGGTTCCCTAATTGGAGGGTTAAAATCCTTCACCATGATGCTCTGCCGCACCGATTGATGTGTGTTCGGTTGAATGCGAAATACGTTCAATCGGACATACTTAGTTTGATATGATTGTCTTTATTTTCGTATGCATGATTCAACCGAGAGCATGGGCTTAGTAAGTGCGATGTGAGATCCCCTATGGGGAGGGGCTAAAGCCCTTTACCACGAGGCTTTGCCGCGCCGGTTGATGTGTGTTCGGTTGGATACAAGATACGTTCAATCGGGCACACTATGTTTAGTATTACTGCTTTTCATTCTATGTATGCATGATTCAGTCGAGCGCATGGGCTTAGTATGTTGGTCTAAAGGTCCTCTCTTTGAGAGATCAAGAGCCCCAAAAGGCCACCTTTACAGCAGTACTTCGCCACGTCCCTTTATTTTATCGTTTATGTATTGCGTCCCATTTCATGCATCAGATCTGTTCCCGTTCGAACGCGTTTACGAACGCAACTCGAACGCGCATGTATTTTGCCTTGTCATGCATCAGGTCTTATTTTTGTTCGAACGCGTTCACGAACGCCATACGAACGTGAGCATTCTGTTTCCTTTCCGTTCGAACGCGTTATCAAACGCCATACGAACGCGAACCTTCTGTTTACCGTTCGAACGCGTTTACGAACGCTACACGAACGCACACACACCTTCTTAGTTTCATAATGTATCAGGTCTGGTTCCGTTCGAACGCGTTCTCGGACGCTACACGAACGCGAACCTTCTGTTTACCGTTCGAACATGTTTACGAACGCTACACGAACCGACACACTGAACTGAGTCTGTCTATCATATTCACGCATAATTGCCTCTTGGTTGATCTTTCTTGTGTTATATAGCCAACCGTATTATTTGTGTTCTTGCATTTATCCATTCTATGTGTTCTTGGGATTGTATTCAAGCATGATTAGGCTGTTAGCATGTTATTTGGTTAATAGGTTCATGAGATAGTACTCAAGCATGTTTATTCCATTGGTTGCGTCATTTGCCTTAGTCTTGATTTAACACATTACGATTCATATGCCTATGCCATGATGACTTTGGAGTATTATTTCTTGTGATATATCGGATGGAAACCCAGACATAAATTCCGTAGCCGATTCCGAATGGACGGTAATGCGGTCTGTACTTGGGATACAATTCCACGTTTCACTTTGAAGAGTGCTCACATGTATGCTTGTGCGGATACTACGTATGCTTGTGTTTTCATGAATATGATATGCTGAATGAAGTTGTATGTTCATTGTTACTTTGAGGTATTTTGTTAGACATGTTTATTAGATATGAGAATATGCGAAATGTATGTATGAGTGTTATTTTGTACCCATGAATATAGAAGCATGATATTCTTAGAAATAAGTGTTACTTAAGCCTGATTAAATTATTACATAAATCCTTTCATTACAAGTGACATGAGTAAGGGACCATTCCGAACCCAACGGTTTGAGGTCTTCCCTTGCGAGGGGTGAGTGCGGCCTAAATCTCATTTTCCCCCCGTTCACACCGGGTGGCGACTCCATTATTCTCCGGTTTAGTCCTCTGTTGGCTACTCCGTACTCCAACTAACTAGGCCGCGAGCCTAGGAACAGCATGCGTCGCCCAGGTTCTGTTGTCCCACAGTCTGGCGACTCCACTGGGGATAGAGAATTGGCCCCGAAATATTGTCTTGTAATGAGTGGATTTATGTTTTAATTGACCGTGTCTATAGTGGATAAAGTGAGGGTTTAATCAAGGGCACTTTGAGGCTAGGTAATGGTTTGGTGTCTTCCTTCCTCACTACTACCTTTCTAGAAGGAAAAGCTGTGAGGATACCTACATGGCCATCTACTCGTAGCCTTTGTGATGGACTAATTTGGAGGACTCGTTGTTTATTCCTGACAACAACCGATAAGAGCCTAAGAGGCTTGGGTATTTAAGTGAGCCTCGCTCCACCTTCCCTCTGGGGGATCTACAACGGGAAATCCATTTGAAAGTGGGGAGACCTAGTTGTGGGCCATCCTTCGCCAGTGAGAGCCTTTGTCTATACTCTTACTAACCCACCCATAGACCGGGTTGGCTAAAGTAACAATTATTTCCTTGGATATGTGCTTGTGGACCATCCTCATTTGGATGCAGTTGGACTATTGTCAGAAATGCGGGCTTGCTGGGCCATTTAACTGGGGCAAGTTCGTACCTTATGACTATTAGGCCAAAGCTTCTGAAATGTTGATGGGCCATACTGTAGAAATTATTACGTTTGCATTATCTTTCTTCTATGCTTGTGTTTGGGAACATCGTCGTTTGGATCCGTTTGGGCCATTTGCCATAAGATATGAACTTGTTGGGCCATTTAAACTGGGACGAGTTCACTCCTATGACAGTTAGCCCAAAAGCTTCTGAAATGATGATGGGCCGATTTGTGTGAAAATTTTAATGAGTTGATATATTCCTTGTATCATATGCATCTCATGCACCTCATGCATACATACATCATGCTAACCCTTGTGTTCCAAAAGCCATCATAGACTCTCCCGTTGGGTTAGGGAAAAGGACAGACTTGTCAAAAGACCGAGCAGCCACCAAGAGTACTGGCAGAAGACCTAGCCCAACGGATAGGAAACCCAATCATGCATGCATGCATACACGTAACATATTGCATCCTTTTTGTGTTTGTTCTATTTTGTAATAACAAGTTTCAAGAAAAAAGAAAGCGTCAAAAGACAAACCAATCAGGAACATCGACAATACTGTATCAGTCTGGGGGCGAGGCCCGTATCAGTATCAGCCTTAGGGCGAGGCTCATATCAGTAGTATCAGTCTGGGGGCGAGGCCCATATCAGCAGTATCAGTCTTGAGGCGAGGCCCGTATCAGTATCAGTCTTGGGGCGAGGCCCATATCAGCAGTATCAGTCTTGGGACGAGGCCCATATCAGCTGTATCAGTCTGGGGGCGAGGCCCATATCAATATCAGTTTAGGGCGAAGCCCACATCATTCTGCGGCCAAGGCCCACATCAGCAGAATTTTGGGATGAATCCAGGGAATGGATCCCAGGGCCGAGGCCCACATCAGCAGAATTTTGGAATGAATCCCAGGGTCGAGGCCCACATCAGCAGAATTTTGGAATGAATCCAGGGAATGAATCCCAGGGCCGAGGCCCGCATCAGCAGAATTTTGGAATGAATCCGAGGGTTGAGACCCACATCAGCATCAATCTGGGGGCGAGGCCCATGTCAGTAGCAGTTGGGGCCGAGGCCCACTTCAACATCAGTTTTGGGGATGAGTCCCAGGGTCGAGGCCCACATCAAACACAGTTTAGGAATGAGTCCCAGGGTCGAAGCCCATATTGAGATCAGATCAGTTTCGGCCGAGGATGGCATTCTGGGGCGAGGCCCATATCACATCAGTTTCAATTTCTGGCCGAGAATGGCATTCTGGGGCGAGGCCCATATTACATCAGATCATTACAGTCCGAGAATGGACAGCTCGGGAATGAGCACGCTCGGGAATGAGCACGCCGGGAATGGCACTCCGGGAATGGAGATATAGTCCGGGAATGGACAGCTCGAGAACGAGCACGCCGAGAATGGCACTCCGAGAATGGAGATATAGTCCGGGAATGGACAGCTCGAGAATGAGCACGCCGAGAAAGGGCACTCCGAAAATGGAGCATGGTTCGAAAATGGACTACTTATCACACCTCGCCGAGAATGGCACTCCGAAAATGGAGCATGGTTCGAAATGGACCATCACACCTCATCACTTGCCGAAAAGGGCACTCCGAAAATAGAGCATGGTTCGAAAATGGACTACTTCCACATCTCGCCGAAGCGGCACTCCGAAAATGGAGCACAGTTCGGAAATGGACCAAGGAAGGCCTAACCCATCAGAATATAATACATATACATGCATACATGCATACATATCACATACATGCAATGTTTGTTTCGTGTTCGCAGGTTTATAGCAGCAAAGACCATCTCATCAAATAACGGTTCAAAAATGAGCCACAATCTACCACAACAGACGCCGGAAATGGCACTCCAAAATGGAGCACTCACAACAGACGCCAGAAATGGCACTCCAAAATGGAGCACTCACAACAGAGGCCGAAAATGGCGTTCCAAAATGGAACACACACAGCAGATGCCGAAAATGGCGTTCCAAAATGGAACACACACAACAAATGCCGGAAATGGCGCTCCAAAATGGAGCACATACACGAAAAATACCGAAAATGGCGCTCTAAAAATAGAGCACGGTTCGGGAATGAACTAGGGGTCGCAGCACCTCACCACCAAATCAACGCAACTCAACACATGGTAAGTCAAGTGGCAGCTGGCGAGCCAGGTAAGTAGAAATGCATTGCATAACTTTGATAGGATTGCACTGTTGCACATTACACAAGTCCCATCAAAGTGGGGGCGACTGTAGGCACTGCATTTTTACGCATAAGTCCCTATGATGAGTCTCATTTTGGAGACACTACCTTTTAAGTCACGGAGGTCACGGGAAACGGACATCGGAAGGGGAAATTCAGAATAAACAAGGTTCACTGTTTTCATTGGTGCTACGTTCGTGTATACGTTCAAACGTCAAACAGATTGCGGGCGTTCGTGCTACGTTCGATGATGCGTTCGAACGGTGTCGGTAATTCTGGTTTTGCTGCTAGCCTGACATTAAGCCCAATTCGCCCAAACCTTGGCCCACACGCCCAAGCCCACTTAAAACACATATTTAACACATGGTGAAATCAAAACAAATCTAAAAATCACATACCAAATTAAATAAAATACTTACACAAATTAAAGAAATTGCATGCCTAATCAAAATCAATCAACAAACTAAATGCCTAATCTAAACCAATCAAATATAATCATACCAAGTTAAAATCAATCAACCAATATTTTATTCCTAACTTAAAATATTGTATTCCTAAACCAACCAAATCAAATCCCTCTTTAATTAGCCAAATCCCTTTCCTTGTCAAGCCCAACCCTTTGCCTATAAAAAGAACCTTTCACCAACCTTCTCAGGACTGGTCCCTAGTCCCTAGTCCCTAGCTCATACACAACACACAAGAAAATTACAGGAAGAAGACACCCAATCCTTAAAAAACAGTAAGCAAAAGATAAAGAGGAAACGGCAGCAAAACCACAAGGAAACAATAGCAAAAGACGGAGAACGACGACTCAAAACAGCAAGACAACGATCGAGAACAGTGAACCAGTGAACCGGGAGGGTTGCGGAGTATCCACCCTTCCGACGATCGTGTACCGTACATCCGAGAGGTGATTTAAAAGGTTAGACCTGAGGGTACCTTTTCATTAGTCTATATTTGTTTTTGTTATTATTATTGAATTGTCTTTACATGAGAGTCGTTTATGGATGCGTGTTGTGGGTATTGGATGAATGGAAGAGTGTTGTCTCTTGTGGTATATAGGATGGAAACCCAGACGTAAATTCCGTAGCCGAATCCGAATGGACGGTAGTGCGGTCTGTACTTGGGACACAACTCCACGTACCACTTGAGTAAACAGCATCTTCTCTTGTTTTGTGTTGCTTTGGTTTATTTAATTCTTGTCATTTAAATTCTGCATGTTGTTTATTCCCGTATGATACGATCGAGTGCATGGGCTTAGTAAGTGCGATGAAAGGTTCCCTAATTGGAGGGTTAAAATCCTTCACCACGATGCTCTGCCGCACCGATTGATGTGTGTTCGGTTGAATGCGAAATACGTTCAATCGGACATACTTAGCTTGATATGATTGTCTTTATTTTCGTATGCATGATTCAACCGAGTGCATGGGCTTAGTAAGTGCGATGTGAGATCCCCTATGGGGAGGGGCTAAAGCCCTTTACCACGAGGCTTTGCCGCGCCGGTTGATGTGTGTTCGGTTGGATACAAGATACGTTCAATCGAGCACACTATGTTTAGTATTATTGCTTTTCATTCTATGTATGCATGATTCAGTCGAGCGCATGGGCTTAGTATGTTGGTCTAAAGGTCCTCTCTTTGAGAGATCAAGAGCCCCAAAAGGCCACCTTTACGGCAGTACTTCGCCGCGCCCCTTTATTTTATCGTTTATGTATTGCGTCCCATTTCATGCATCAGATCTGTTCCCGTTCGAACGCGTTTACGAACGCAACTCGAACGCTCATGTATTTTGCCTTGTCATGCATCAGGTCTTATTTTTGTTCGAACGCGTTCACGAACGCCATACGAACGTGATCATTCTGTTTCCTTTCCGTTCGAACGCGTTATCAAACGCCATACGAACGCGAACCTTCTGTTTACCGTTCGAACGCGTTTACGAACGCTACACGAACGCACACACACCTTCTTAGTTTAATAATGTATCAGGTCTGGTTCCATTCGAACGCGTTCTCAGACGCTACACGAACGCGAACCTTCTGTTTACCGTTCGAACGCGTTTACGAACGCTACACGAACGCGAACACACTGAACTGAGTCTGTCTTACCGTATTCACGCATAATTGCCTCTTGGTTGATCTTTCTTGTGTTATATAGCCAACCGTATTATTTGTGTTCTTGCATTTATACATTCTATGTGTTCTTGGGATTGTATTCAAGCATGATTAGGCTGTTAGCATGTTATTTGGTTAATAGGTTCATGAGATAGTACTCAAGCATGTTTATTCCATTGGTTGCGTCGTTTGCCTTGGTCTTGATTTAACGCATTACGATTCATATGCCTATGCCATGATGACTTTGGAGTATTATTTCTTGTGATATATCGGATGGAAACCCAGACATAAATTCCGTAGCCGATTCCGAATGGACGGTAATGCGGTCTGTACTTGGGATACAATTCCACGTATCACTTGGAAGAGTGCTCACATGTATGCTTGTGCGGATACTACGTATGCTTGTGTTTTCATGAATATGATATGCTGAATGAAGTTGTATGTTTATTGTTACTTTGAGGTATTTTGTTAGACATGTGTTATTAGATATGAGATATATGCGAAATGTATGTATGAGTGTTATTTTGTACCCATGAATAAAGAAGCATGATATTCTTAGAAATAAGTGTTACTTAAGCCTGATTAAATTATTACATAAATCCTTTCATTACAAGTGACATGAGTAAGGGACCATTCTGAACCCAACGGTTTGAGGTCTTCCCTTGCGAGGGGTGAGTGCGGCCTTAAATCTCATTTTCCCGGTTCACACCGGGTGGCGACTCCATTATTCTCCGATTTAGTCCTCTGTTGGCTACTCCGTACTCCCAACTAGGCCGCGAGCCTAGGAACATCATGCGTCGCCCAGGTTCTGTTGTCCCACAGTAGGCAAGGCGCTTTGCTAGAAGCCAACCTTGTCTTGTAAATCGGTATAAACGTAGTACGAGGTACTTACGTGTTCGGATAGTCCGACGACCGTATTTACTGCCAACATATCCGGAGATCTCATGGGTCGCTTCCCGAAGATTCACCGATGACGTATGACTCGCACTTAATTAATCTGGGATTAATTAGAAGAGAGAGAAAATTAATCTGGGATTAATCGCGGAGATATTTTATCTGGGATAAAATATTAATTAAAGAGAGAGAACGATTAATTTGGAATTAATCGATAAAATAATATATTTGATATATTATTAGAAATTGGATTTCGACGCGGAATTAAAATTAGATTTTGATTCGGGTGAACGAATTAATTTAGAATTAATTCGTTAGCGATGTGAATAGTGATTTCGCTAGGCGTAATCATTTAATTACGACGCGACGGAAAATTCATTAATTTGGAATTAGCGAACCCGAGCCCGGGATTATTTGCGAGCGCATTCACATTTCGAATTCGAGTGCGGCACGCAAGTCAAATCGTGCGTCAAATCGCTAGTCACATCAAGCGTCAAATCAAATGTCACTTTGAGTGATGTGACATGTTGTCACTTGATTTGAGTGATTGATGTGGTTGTTGAAAAGGCATTAATGGGCTTTTTCTTTTTGACTTTTTGTAAATGAAAAATGCTTTTATTTATTTGTTTTTTGTTTTTGGAAAATCAAATAAATATATAAAGCATTTTTTCTTTATTTTCTCTCTCTCTCAATCGGTTTCTATGAAACCATTTTTCCCTCCTCTTTCTCTCTTCTCCCTCTCACGCTTCAAGCCGATTTCTTCTCCAAAAATTCTGGTTTGACCGAATCAGTGAGAAGCAAAGAAGAAGAAGTAGTGCTAGCACACACATGGGTTATACATAGGTGATAGGGAAATGAATTTATGAGCTTGGAATCGTTTTGGAAGCTTGAAGCTTGGAGCTTCAATGGTGTTCATCAATGGCCGATCATGGAGGAGACAATAACCAGTGAAACCGAGCAGCCCACTGCATGAGGAAGCCACTGCCGAGCTTGGAGGGAGGCAGAAAACGATCTTGTTCTTCGCATCTCAAACCGTTCAATGTGAGTTATGTTTCCGCCTTACTCCTTTGATGTGTTCATACGAATTTTATGCTTGATTTCATGATTTTTGGGACCTATATTAGAATTCAACAAATTACGTGTTCGGATAGTCCGACGACCGTATTTACTGCCAACATATCCGGAGATCTCATGGGTCGGTTCCTGAAGATTCACCGATGACGTATGACTCGCACTTTAATTAATCTGGGATTAATTCGATGAGAGAGAAAATTAATCTGGGATTAATTACGGAGATATTTTATCTCGGATAAAATAACCTTAAAGAGAGAGAATGATTAATTTGGAATTAATCGATAAATTAATATATTCGATATATTATAACGAAATTAGATTTCAACACGTAATTGAAATTAGATTTTAATTCGGGCGAACGAATTAATTTAGCATTAATTTGTTAGCGACGTGAATAATGAATTCGCTAGGCGTAATCATTTAATTACGACGCGACGGAAAATTCGTTAATTTGGAATTAACGAACCCGAGCCCGAGAGTGATTGCGAGCGCATTCGCATTTCGAATTTGAGTGCGGCACGCAAGTCACATCAAGCGTCAAATCGCTAGTCGCATCAATCGTCAAGTCACTTGTCACTTTGAGTGATGTGACATGACATGTTGTCACTTTATTAAAGTGGATGGATTTGATGTGAATAGTTGATTTGAGTTGGTGAAAAGCTTTTAAAAGCTTGAAATGAAATATAACATTATTTATTTCTTGCTTTTTGACTTTTGTATTAAAAGTAATATATGTTTTATTTATTATTTACTTGGTAAATATATATATAAAACAAAATGAAAAAGTTTCTCTCTCTCTCGCAATGCATACGGTTTTAGGCAAAATGGAGCCAAAAACCTTCTCTCTTCTCACGGTCATGGTGACCGATTTTCATCTCCATTTTTCTGGTTTTCACACACAAAATGGAGAAGATTTTGATCTTGTAGCAAGATCTAAGTGCTAGCACACTCATGGAGGAATACAAAGGTGATAGGGGAGTGATTTTGTGAGCTTGGAATATCAAAGCTTGGAGCTTTAATGGAGGTCTTCAATGGCCGAAAATTGAGGATTTTCACAGCCCAAAAATGCGCCCAACAGCAGTTCAAAAAGGGGAAAACCGAGCTTGATGAAGCAAGAAAAAGACTTGTGTTCTTTGCATCTCAAACCAATCATTGTGAGTATTTGTTTCCGCCATTATTCCTTGATGTGTTCATGCGATTTTATGCTTGTTTTGGATGATTCTTGGGACCTAATTAGGAACTCTACAGTTTTCCTTCACTCACTACCTTTCTAGAAGGAAAAGCTGTGAAGGCACCTAGATAGCCATCTACTCGTAGCCTATTGTGATGGACTAATTTGGAGGACTCGTTGTTTATTCCTGACACCAAGCGATAAGAGCCTAAGAGGCTTGGGTATTTAAGTGAGCCTCGCTCCACCTTCCCTCTGGGGAATTTACAACGGGAAATCCATTTGACAGTCAGTCACACACCATAGCTCATTGGCACGTACCTTAGTGTATAAAAAAGGGTGCGCTCACTTGGTCGTTCGAACCCTTGATTGGGGAGACCTAGTTGTGGGCCATCCTTCGCCGATGAGAGCCTTTGTCTACACTCTTGTGAACCCACCCATAGACCGGGATTGTATGGTTAAATTAACAATTATTTCCTTGAGTATGTGCTTGTGGACCATCCTCATTTGGATACAGTTGGACCATTGTCAGAAATGCGGACTTGCTGGGCCATTTAAACTGGGGCGAGTTCGTACCTTATGACCATTGGGCCCAAAGCTTCTAAAATGTTGATGGGCCATTCTGTAGAAATTATTGTGTTATGTTTGCATTATCTTTCTTTTATGCTTGTGTTTAGGAACATCACCGTTTGGATCCATTTGGACCATTTGTCATGGGATATGGGCTTGTTGGGCCATTTAAACTGGGACAAGAACGTATTTTATGACGATTGGGCCAAAGGCTTCTAAGTGCTGATTTCAGAACATTACCATTTGGATTTAGTTGGGCTCCTTGCCATGAGATGTGAACTCGTTGGGACATTTAAACTGGGACGAGTTCACTCCTATGACAGTTAGCCCAAAAGCTTCTAAAATGATAATGGGCCGATTTGTTTGAAAATTTTAATTGATTTAGTATGTTCTATATGTTACATGCATCTCATGCACCTCATACATACATATATCCTGTTAACACCCTCTATGTCTCTAAAAGACATCATAGATTCCCGTTGGGTTAGGGAAGAGAGAAGACTCACTAAAAGACCGGTAACAGATATGAGTGCATCCGATAATGCGGTATCCCGAATAGATCAGTTGGAGAATGGTTTCGCCAAGATTACTGAACAATTGCAAGCCTTGACTACTGCCATGACAAATATGGTTGTGCCCCGTGCTGGGGGAAATTCTGAGAATGTGAGGCGCGAGGAGCCTCCGAACGGGTTGGGGGATGATATCCCCACTTTTGATGATGACATGGCAGAGTATGCAACAGGCAAATCGATTGGGTCTCAGGCAGAATTTCAGAAGCTTCAGGATCAGGTTGAAATAGTCACCCGCAAAATGAGGGGTAAACATGAAGAGTTGTTAGACTATGAGGCAATGACCTTCGGAGAACAACTGCCAGCTCAATTTAAAATGCCCGACATGGCCAAGTTTAATGGGAATGGAGACCCGAGAGTCCATCTGCAGCAATATGTCTCAGTCATGAGTTCAGTGGGCCTATCACAGCGCCAAGTCCAAAAGATGTTTGAGATGTCACTCGAGGGGGCACCTGTGGTTTGGTATCATAGCCTTGAGAAGAAAGTTAAGGAAGATTGGTGGGAACTAGCTGATGCTTTTCTGAAGCAGTATGTCACAGACTTAGAGATTGACATGACACTCCGCGATTTGGAGAATACTAAGCAGAAGCAGGTGTTAGACATTATGTCCCATAGCGTCACTGTTTGTAAATGATATTGTATTATTGTACAAAATTAACTATGTGATAATGAAATTGCCTTTTGCCATTTTGTAATATTATTTACTTTGATATATAAATGGCGAAAGTCCATATGATTAATACCGGATTGAGATGATATGAGACAGTATCAATCCATAAAGGTTTAATCATTAAATATCCCTAGTCGGAGTATTATCGAGATCGGACATCGATAATGCGGAATAGACTAGTATTGCGCTTGTGCACGTTGTGAGGGCACAACGGCATAGTTCTCATATATTTAAGTATTGGATACTTATGCAAGTGCGATAGGAGGTTGTGTTTTACCGATGGTACGGAAAACAGCTTCGCTCTGGATAGACCCCGCGGAATCCCATTGGTAGTATGTCTGCGTGTCTATGGGAGGCCGCATCAGGGTAGGTGTATATGGTCTTAACCTGAGACTTACATCGCTAGTACTTGCGACAATCGGTAAACTTTGGTTTTGGTGGTTGGGGACCTTAACCGGTTCTGTGTACACCTCTTCTGGGTTTATCGAGAATCGTAGTGTACTCGATGTGATGTCGAGATGGAAGTATCACTTCAGACATATGGAGGTGATGATCACGCAGGACACAGAACTAGTACTCTATAAAAGGTTGCAACCGTCGGGATAATATGACCAGATCAGGATTGTCCGATTTAAAGAGACTAGTTGCTTGATGTCCGATATATGTTTCGTACGGGGCAGACACATTTCCACCAGCCCCAGCCTAACATGTGATCATCCGATACTGGTTCGATATACGCAATACTACGGTATACTACGCTTGATATAGATCTTATATTCCTATAAGAATATTTCTGGAGAATTGGGTAGGCATGGCGCTTTGCTAGAAGCCAACCTTGTCTTGTGAATCGGTAAAAACGTAGTACGAGGTACGTACGTGTTCAGATAATCCGACGACCGTATTTACTGCCAACATATCCGGAGATCTCTTGATTAATCTTGGATTAATTACGGAGAGACTTTATCTTGGATAAAGTACTATACATAAAGAGAGAACGATTAATTTGGAATTAATCGTAAAATTATTATATTCGATATATATATCGAAATTCGATTTCGACACGGAATTAAAATTAGATTTTAATTCGGGCAAACGAGTTAATTTAGAATTAATTCGTTAGCGACGTAAATAATAATTTCGCTAGGCGCAATTATTTATTTAAATTCGATTTAATTAACGTCGCGACGTAAGTTCGGTATTTCGGAAATATCGAACCCGAACGCGTGAGTGCACGTGGGCCCACTTTCATTTGGAAACGTGTGGGGCCCACATGACACATGTCATATTATGCATTATTTAACTCTAATGCATTGCATGGAGATAGTGTACAATGCACTCAATGGTTTTGCATGGAAATTGAGTGTTTGACACTCTAAGCCATTGCATGATTTGTGTCATAAGTTTATTATTAATTTAATAAATATTATGGCATAAATATAAATTGATTTTTGTAACAAAAATCATTGAACTCCTCTCTCTCTCACATTGCCGAAACTACATGCAGTTTTGGGCTCTCCATTTCTTCAATTTTTGTGGCAAGATTTGAAGAAGTTGTGCATTCAAAATCACAACAAAGGCTAGCACCTTCAAGGGATCATACAAAGGTGTTATGGGAAACTAATCCTTGAGCTTGGGAGGATCAAACAAAGCTTGGAGCTGCACTTTCCACCTTGGCCGAATTCATCACTGCACAAAGGAGAAGTTTTCATTTCATCAACGCATCCGCATTCCGATTTTTGTGAGTATGATTCCGCCATACTTCAATTAATTCATTCATGTATTTATATATTTTGTTTGCTCTTGTTGATCTTGGGGCTTGGTAATAGAAACCTACAGCAGGAAGAAAGCTTCAAGGAGTATGTAGACCGCTGGAGAAGCCAGCTTCTGAAGATGCAGACTCGGCCCTCTGAGAAAGACCAGATCAAAATGATCATCAAGGGTACTAAGCCCTCCATTTATGGTAAGCTGTGGAGGATGACTTCGATGATTACAGATTTCCGACAATTGAGGGAGACGGTTATGGATATTGAAGAAGAAGAGGCTGAAAAAAGAAAGTTCTATGGCCAGAATAGAAGGAATATTGAGGTACCTTCAGGGACCAAGCCCGCTACCGCTGAGGTCACTACCATCAAAAGCAGGCGATTTTCCAACCTTGGTAAGCCTCTTTCAAGGGTGTTCGAAAAGCTGAAGGCGCAAGGACTTCTGGAACCCTTAGAGGCTAAACCAATTCCAAACCCTGTACCACCCAACCTTGACCTAAGCCTGTATTGTCACTTCCATCGGAGAAGGGGTCACGAAACTGATAGCTGCACCCGCCATAGGCATGAGTTCCAAAACCTCATTGACTCCCACAAAATACCTGTCCCAGAAAGAGAACAACCCAACGCACACAGAAATCCCTTACCCAACTACATGATCAACTCTGGCCTACCCGAAACCATTGTCCTCCAAACTCTCAACCACTCAGCTTCATTCATAGGAATAGGGGATGACAACGGTGGAGAACCATATGCCAATGAAGAAGGCAATGCTGCGAATGATGAAGTTATTCCTCCTAGTTTATTTGATCCTGCATTTTTAATAAAGACATTGATCTTGTCTCTTCGTTCGAACCTTTTCTTAATGATAATAAAGATGTTCGTTTTGCTTACTTGCCTGAATCTCTTCCTTTCAACCGGCAACATGAGTATATTTGAGAAAAGCATTCAACCTTGGTACTATGAAATTCAGTGATGTTTAGAACACGGGGAATTCCCGAAATCAGCAAGCAGAAAAGATATGATGATCATTCAGAAATTGGGAAATGGGGCAGTGAGACTATCAGACTTGGAAGGGAATGAGTTCACCGAGCCTATTAAAGTGTAAAGGTTGAAGCAGTACTTTGCCTGATGAAGAATTGGCGGGAGACCTAACCCAACGGGATAGGAAACTCATTCATGCATGCATGCATACACGTAACATACTTTGCATTCTTTTGTGTTTGTTTTGCTTTGTATTCACAGGTTTTGAAGCAGAAAGAGAGAAAGCGGCAAAGATAAGCCAATTAGAAACAGCGACAGCACTGTATCAGTCTGGGGGCGAGGCCCATATCAGTATCAGTCTGGGGGCAGAGCCCACATCAGCATCAGTTTCTGCCGGGTATGGCATTCTGGGGGCGAGGCCCACATCAGTTCAATATCAGTTCTGCCGGGTATGGCATTCTCGGGGGCGAGGCCCACATTGGTTCAGTATTAGTTCTGCCGGGTATAATACTCTGGGGGCGGGGCCCACATCATTATCAGTAACGGTTCGGAAATGAACCACTCTCATATTAGTAATGGTTAGGAAATGGACCATCATCTCATCACTTTCCGAAAATGGCACTCTGAAAATGGAGCAACGGTTCGGAAATGGACCATTATCACATCTCGCCGAAAATGGCACTCTGAAAATGGAGCACGGTTTGGAAATGGACCATCATCTCATCACTTGCCAAAAATGCACTCTGAAAATGGAGCAACGGTTCAGAAATGGACCATTATCACATCTCGCCGAAAATGGCACTCCGAAAATGGAGCACGGTTCGAAATGGACCATCATCTCATCTCGCCGAAAATGGCACTCTGAAAATGGAGCAACGGTTCGAAATGGACCATTATCACATCTCGCCGAAAATGGCACTCCGAAAATGGAGCACGGTTCAAAATGGACCATTATCTCATCTCACAGAAAATGGCACTCCGAAAATGGAGCACGATTCGAAAATGGACCATTATTTCATTAGTCACCGAAAATGGCACTCCAAAAATGGAGCACAGCTCGAAAATGGATAGATATCACTTCAGCAACGCCTCGGAAATGGGGTTTAGCATACCGAAAATGGTAAAACCAGATCAACTCAACTCAACACAGCAGGCAAACCAGGAGACAGCTGGCGACCCAGGTAAGTGAAAATGCATTGCATGTACTTTGATAGGATTGTCACTGTCACACACTGCACAAGTCCCATCAAAGTGGGGCGACTGTAGGCATTGTATTTTTGCATGTGAAACCCGATGATGAGCCTCAGTTGGAGGCACTACCTTTTAAGTCACGGAAGCCGCGGGAAACGGACGTCGGAAGGGAGGAGTCAAGAATTGACTCATAGTCGGATTAAGTTCGCTGGTTTAGCTTCGGGTTACTTGTTGGTGTTCCGTTTTAAAATTTATTCTCGGCCCAAAACCCCGCAAATCACTTAACCTTAGTCCAAGCCCAATCCAAAGAAATAATTAATGTATGTCACAAATTAAAATAATTAAAACATTTAAAACACATGTCACAAATTTTAATTCAAAACCAATTAAATTGAAAATAATTAAATTGAAATCTTAATTAAATTAAATTCACAAATTAAATCCAATTAAATTAATTCCAATTCAAATAAAATAAACAAATAAATATTAATTAAATAATATACCAAATTAAATAGAATAATTAATTAAGTCATATACCAAATTAAATAAAACAAATAAAATCTAAATAATCACCTACCAAAATAATAAAAATACTTACACAAATTAAAGAAATTGCATGCCTAATTAAAATCAATCAACAAATATCATGCCTAATTAAATCACTCATAACCATTTAAAGATATTGACTTCCTATTTTGAACCAAATTTGTCCCCCCTCAATCCATTGCTTTCCTTCTTAGACACCAAATCAAATCCCTTCATTGTGAGACAAGGAGAAGCCCTAGCCATTCTCTATATAAACAACACTTTTCCAAGCCATCCTTCTCTCATTGACACTCTCTCACACGGCCAATTACCACACAAACACAAACTAAACCCTAGGCTCCTCTCTCATCACTCAAAACTCCATGGCAAGAACCAAAAAAAATAACACAGATTAAACCCTACCCTCTGACACGTAACCAAAAAACCATTCACGTGAAGCAAGCAACTCACGCCCTTCAGAAATAAGGCCAACTCACGCCATAACACATCAACTCTCATTCAGACACAGCCCACGAAACCACAAATTGCACACATAGCCTCAACCCCTTCACGCAGCCACATTGCTCTCACGTACACAACCTCACGCACACACTCATCCAACATAGTCATCACGCACTGAACCCTACTGCATGCGCACGTCACCTTAGCCATTGATACAGCAAAACTAGCCTTAACCCATCAACACTCTTACTGCCTCACGCTTTAGCCTTCATTGACCAGCCCCTCACGCAGCCATACACTTTACAAACCTGCCTCACTAACGCACAAAGCAACGAAACCCTCACCAGCAGCCACTGCCCTCACGCCCTTGGCTTCACACCTCACAAACCTGCCTCTTCCGCACGCCTAAAGACCACCATAAAATCAGCCCCATCACGGCCACACAGCATCAAACTGTCCCAAAACTTCACCCAAAAATAGTCCAGAAACCGCTCCAAACAGTGACAAAAACTGCCCCCGAACAGCCCTCCAAAATCGCCAAAACAGTCCCCGAGCAGACCTGAAATAGTAAGTAGAGAATACAGGAAAAACAACAGCAAAACAGAGGTAAAACAGCAAGCAAAACAGCAAAACAGTGAGCTAAGACGCTAAACCAGTGAACCGGAAGAGTTACGGAGCGATACCCCTTCCGACGGCCGTGAAACGCGAGTCCGAAAGTCGACATAAAAGGTTAGACCTGAGGGTATTTTTGACACTTGTTTTCAGTTGTGTTTTTATTATTTATTGAGTATTGTTCGCATGATTGTTATGTGGAAATGCATGTTGTAGCCCTTGAGTAGATAAATATGCATGTATTATGAAATATTGTATGTTGTGGCTTTGGAATAAAATGAAAGATGTGTCAACTCTCGCGGTATATCGGATGGAAACCCGGACATAAATTTCATAGCCGATTCCGAATGGACGGTAGTATGATCTGTACTCAGGATACAACTCCACGTACCGCTTGAGTAAACGGCACCTTCTTTTGTTTCATGTTGCTTTGATTTATTTATTTTTCGTCATTTGAATTCCGCATGTTACTTGTTTATGCATGATGCGATCGAGCGCATGGGCTTAGTAAGTCGGATTAAAGGTCCCCTATTTGGAGGGGTTAAAATCCTTTACCACGATGCTTTGCCCCGCCGGTTGATGTGTGTTCGGTTGGATGTAAGATATGTTCAATCGGGCATACTAAGTTTGATATGATTGTCTTTATTTTTGTATGCATGATGCAATCGAGCGCATGGGCTTAGTAAGTCGGATTAAAGGTCCCCTATTTGGAGGGGTTAAAATCCTTTACCTGGATGCTTTGCCACGCCGGTTGATATGTGTTCGGTTGGATGTAAGATATGTTCAATCCGGCATACTAAGTTTGATATGATTGTCTTTATTTTTGTATGCATGATGCGACCGAGCGCATGGGCTTAGTAAGTCGGATTAAAGGTCCCCTATTTGGAGGGGTTAAAATCCTTTTACCATGATGCTTTGCCGCGCCGGTTGATGTGTGTTCGGTTGGATGTAAGATATTTTCAATCGGGCATACTAAGTTTGATATGATTGTCTTTATTTTTGTATGCATGATACGATCCAGCACATGGGCTTAGTAAGTCGGTTTAAAGGTCCCATATTTGGAGGGGTTAAAATCCTTTACCACGATGCTTTGCCACGTCGGTTGATATATACTCGGTTGAATGTAAGATGTATTCAATCGGGTATACGAAATTTCATATAGTTATCTTTATCTTTGTACGCATTATAATGAAAGGCGCATGGGCTTATTGTGTTGGATTAAGAGGTTCTCCATTTGGGGGAAGAAATCCTAAAAGGCTACCTTTACCACGATATTTGCCGTGTCTTTCATCTATTGATTGCATCATCTATCCCTGTCTTGGTTTAACGTATTACAATTCATATATCCATGTTATGATAGCATTTGAGTATCATTTCTTGTGGTATATTGGATGGAACCCAGACATAAATTCCATAGCCGATTCCGAATGGACGGTAGTGCGGTCTGTATTTGGGATACAAATCCACGTACCACTTGGAAAAGTGCTCACATGTGTCCTTGTGTCCATATTAGTTATCATATTTTGCACCACGTCATAGCATGCTCACTTTAATGCCTAATTGCATCCTTAAGTTTTTTTTTTTTTTTGCATTATGTACTTAGTTGACTCTTTTATTTGTGCATGGACATGTAATGAATATTTGTTTATGATATGTCTATGAAATCACATGTTCGCCATTATTTGATTCACCTTTATGTGTGCTTGTGTGGTTAGTGTGTGCTTGTGTTTCCATGAATAAATATGCCAATGAAGTTGTATGTTCGTTGCTACTTTGATGTACTTTCAAGCATGCAATCTTAGATGTGAAATATATGCAAATTTAGGTTGTAAGTTTTATTTTGTGCATGTGAATTTAGAAGCATGATACTCTTGGAAATAAGTGTTACTTAAGCTTGATTAATTATTACACGAATCTTTCATTACAAGTGACATAAGTAGGGACCATTCCGAACCCAACGGTTTGAGGTCTTCCATTGCGAGGGGTGAGTGCGGCCTTAAATCTCATTTTCCGGTTCACACCGGGTGGCGACTCCATTATTCTCCGGTTTAGTCCCCCGTGGGCTACTCCGTACTCCCAACTAGGCCGCGAGCCTAGGACAGCATGCGTCGACCAGTTCCTGTGTTCCCACAGTCTGGCGACTCCACTGGGGATAGAGAATCGGCCGAAATATTTTCTTTTGTAATGTTTGGATTTATGTTCTAATGACCGTTGTCTATAGTGGATGAAATGAGAGTTTAATCAAAAGGCATCTGAGGCTAGGTAATGTTTGTGTCTTCCTTCACTCACTTCTTTTCTAGAAGGAAAAGCTTTCGTGAAGGAACTCGATGCCATTACCTCGTAGCTATTGTGAGGAAAATTTGGAGACTCGTTGTTATCAGACACAAGCGGTTAAGAGCCTAAGAGGCTTGTGTATTAAGTGAGCCTCGCTCCACCTTCCCTTTGGGGAATTACAATGGGAAATCCATTTGACAGTCAGTCACACACCCTGCTCATTGGCACGTACTTAGTGTATAAAAATGGGTGCGCTCACTGTTGGACAAATGACCCATAGCGTCACTATTTGCACAGATCATTGTGTTGTTGTAGCAAATTAACTATGTGACAAGGAGATTGTACTCTCATCATTTGTGATTAGATCACCTTAGATGTATAAATGAAGAGAGGTCCCTATGATTAGTTCCTGGATTGAGAATGATATGAGACAGTATCAGTCCACGAAGGTTTAATCATTAAATATCCCTAGCCGGAGTATTATCGAGACTGGACATCGATAATGCGGAATAGGCTAGTATTGCACTTGTGTGCGTTGTGAGGGCACAACGGCATAGTTCTCATATATATAAGTATCGGATACTTATGCAAGTGCGATAGGAGGTCGTGTTTCACCGATGGTACGGGAAACAGCTTCGCTCTGGATAGACCCCTCGGAATCCCATTGGTATTATGACTATGTGTCTATGGGAGGCCGAAATCAAGGTAGGTGTGTATAGTCTTAACCTGAGACTTACATCGCTAATACTTGCGATAATCGGTAGACTTTGGTCTTGGTGGTACAGGGCTTTAACCGGTTCTGCGTACACCACTTCTGGGTTTATCAGAGAGTCGTAGTGTATTGGGTGTGATGTCAAGACGGAAGTATCACTCCAGTCATAGTGGAGATTGATGTCACGCAGGATATAGGTATTAGCCCGACTACTTGGCCTGATATACACAATACTTACGGTTTATACTACGCTTGATACAGATATATATATTCCTGTAAGAATATTTTGGAGAATTGGGTAGGCATGGCTTTTGCTAGAAGCCAACCTTGTCTTGTAAATCGGTATAAACGTAGTACGAGGTACTTACGTGTTCGGATAGTCCGACGACCGTATTTACTGCCAACATATCCGGAGATCTCATGGGTCGCTTCCCGAAGATTCACCGATGACGTATAACTCGCATAATTAATCTGGGATTAATTAGAAGAGAGAGAAAATTAATCTGGGATTAATCACGGAGATATTTTATCTGGGATAAAATATTAATTAAAGAGAGAGAACGATTAATTTGGAATTAATCGATAAAATAATATATTTTATATATTATTAGAAATTGGATTTCGACGCGGAATTAAAATTGGATTTTAATTCGGGCGAACGAATTAATTTAGAATTAATTCGTTAGCGACGTGAATAGTGATTTCGCTAGGCGTAATCATTTAATTACGACGCACGGAAAATTCGTTAATTTGGAATTAGCGAACCCGAGCCCGGGATTATTTGCGAGCGCATTCGCATTTCGAATTCGAGTGCGGCACGCAAGTCAAATCAAGCGTCAAATCGCTAGTCACATCAAGCGTCAAATCAAATGTCACTTTGAGTGATGTGACAATTGTCATTTATTGAGTGATTGATGTGGTTAGTTGAAAAGCATTAATGCTTTTTGCTTTTTGACTTTTATAATGAAAATGTTTTATGTATTTGATTTTTATTTTTGGAAAATAAAAATAAAATATAAAGTAATACATTTTCTTTAATTTCTCTCTCACTTTTCGGTTTCCAGTAAAACCATTTCCCCCCTCTCTTCTTCCCTCTTCTCCTCACGGTTTTGGAGCCATTTCTTCTTCAAATTTCTGGTTGACCGAAAAAAAATGAGAAGCAAGGAAGAAGATAAAGTGCTAGCACACACCTTGGGTTATACATAGGTGATAGGGAAACGAATTTATGAGCTTGGAATCCTTTTGGAGCTTGAAGCTTGGAGCTTCCATGGAGTTCATCAATGGCCGAATCATGGAGGAACCAAACAGTCAAAAACCGAGCAGCCCACTGCCTTGGAGAGCTTTGCCGTGAGCTTGGAGGGAGGCAAAAACGCAGCTTGTTCTTCGCACTCAAACCGTTCAATGTGAGTTATGTTTCCGCCTTACTCCTTTGATGTATTCATGCGAATTTTATGCTTGATTTCATGATTCTTGGGACCTATATTAGAACTCAACAATGGTATCTTGAGCTATGATCAAGCATGAAAAAGTTAGGGTTAAAATTGGGTAAAATCGATTTAGGCATGATTTGGTTGAATTGTTTGATGAAGTATGCTTGAATGAGGTTAATTGAAGTTGTGTATGATCATTTCATGAAATTGGATTGGATTCAATTTTCCCTAAATTTTGGGCATGACAAATTGGGTAAAATCAATTGAAGCATGATTTGATTAAATTGATTGATTAAGTATGCTTAAATGTTGTTGAATTAATGATTGATTGGATCAATTTGAAGAAATTATGTTTGGAACAAATTTCCCCAATTTTTTATGTTGGCATAAAGTGACAAATTTGGGTAAACTTGATTTTGAGCATATTTTGTGAAATTGGATGAATGAGAATGCTTAAAGTATGTTTAATTTAAGATTGATTGGATCAATTTGTTGAAATTGTGTTTGGAACAAATTTCCCCAAATTGCTTATGTTGGCCGAAATTAAAGAACCCTAAATTTCTTGGTGATTTTGTTTGTTTGATCATTGGATGACTTAAAACAATTGGGTAATGTTGTTTTGAAGTTCAATTTGATTGAATTTTGATTTGGAACATTTTTCCCAAATTAAAGTGGCTTGGCCGAATTCAATTGAATTTGAAATTCATTGTGTTTTTTGATTTTAATTCATTGGATGAATTGAATTGATTTGGGAAATGATGATTGTGGATTCAATTGGATTGAAACCGAATCGGATTGGAAAAACCCCTAATTGCCGAGAACAAAAGCATGTAAATGGGTTTGATTTTAATAAATTGTGTTGGACACTATTTCATGTTAAAGTGCATGATTAAGTATGCTAATTGATGTTTTAAATATTAATTGGGTGGTTAATTGTGTATTACACTTAGGTTAATTAATTATGGAATTTAGAATTTTATAAGTTAATTAATTGGGCTTATTTTGGAAATTGGGCCTTTAAGGTTGTGATTGGGCTTTTGGGCTTTGTTGTACAAAGTTGAGTTTAGGCAAATTTGGTTGGATCCAATTGGGCCTAAAACCGCATCCATAAAGTCCAATTATGACTTAATGGACCTTAATTATTTAATTGGGCCTAATGGGCCAAAATTGATTTCTGGGCTTATGGGGTAACTCCCGGATTGGATTTTGGTTATTCGGTTTGACCCGAGTTGACCAAAAGTCCACGCCTTATAGAAATTAATTAAAAGCCCATTGGACTTTAATTAAATAAACATTAGATGTTAATCGGGCTTTGAGACCCGTTGCGATTAAATTTGGAATTTAAGTCGTAAAGGTTCGTTTAATAAAGTGTAATATTTAATTTGGAATTAAATAGTGAATTAGAATTAAATGCGTATTAAATTGGATTTAATTATGTAGTTTAATTTAATTCAAGAATTCGTACTTTGAGTACTTATTCGCAAAACGAGTTTGACTCGAGCAAAAATCAAATCGTTGTTTGAACATTGGATGATCACTAATTATCAGATTAATTAATTGGATTAGATTGATTGATAACATGCTTGTATGAATACATGGTTGCGATGCATGAATAATGTATATCGGATGGATATTAGTCGGGTGGGACAATTTTGGAAATTGTAATAAATTTGATTTATTAATTGGACCTGCGTGTCCAGCCTTATCACCTCTATACTCTTTGTATTCTCTTCTCACCTATTCCCCTCAATGTAAATGAGGTTTCTTTAGAAGTGTAGTGTAACGGGTAGAAGTAAATACATGTGCTAGCTTTGGAGAGAGAAAATGAGAGATTTGATCTAGGATCAATGTAAAGTATCCATCCGCATATCATTATTATTTTATTTCATATGCGCTTTATTATGTGTTTAGAATGCATGTTTAAGGGTGTATGATGATGAGACCTTAATAAAGATAATAAATTGGTAGCCAATTGCACGCGAAAAACCCTCGCTCAATATCAAGTGTTTTTCCTTCCATTGAGTGATTCTCACTCAAGATCCGAGATTGGCATTGGGTTGTTGGCCAAAGTCAAGCCCTTTGTCCGTCGAAGATGTGTTTGAATCACGAGAGCTTTGTTCCATATCGGTGTCTTGTCCAAGTTGTGGTTTGTTGGCCAAAGTCAAGACCACTTCTTGTCCATCGACATTGATTACGAAGCTTTCCATGGTCAATGGGTCACACTTGACTGGGATCACTAGGTTTGTTGTGCCAAAGCCAAGGCTTAGTTGATTCAGAGGAAAAAGGTTAGGTAATACATTGGATGTATTGGCATATATAAGATATATGTTAGGATTTGGATATCCGCCTACTGGATCTAGGAATTGGATGAGATCCAATTGATCTTCGAGATCTACCTAGTTAATTATCATACAATTTGTTGGCCAAAGTCAAGATTGTGATATTTAACGGGATCCTAGCCCACTAGGAAACACGGTTTCCCGAGTACTCGACAGAGGGTTAGAGGCTCGCCGAAAATAGTGGGAGGCAAGAATTGAATTTGCAATACTCGTTCAATTACTCGCCATACGCGCTCATTCAAATTATTTCGTCGTTAGATTAAATGTTAGTTGGACTAATATTTAAATTGTTGTTTTTAATAAACAGTTGGACTGTATTATATTTGATTATATATAATTGGATTATATTAATCAATATATTTGAATTAATTAATTTCAGTTTACAGTTGATTTTATAGTTGGACTATAGTAATCAATGTAATTGAGGTTAATTAATTTAAATTATATTTGATTATATAGTTGGACTATTATAATCATTATAATAAATAGTACCCAAATCGTTGATTAAATAGTTGGACTATTAGAATCAAGATATAATTGAAAGATTGACATTTAAAACATAATCCTGGGGGAAAATGTGTTTAAATGGTTTAATTTTCAAATTGGGAATAAAGTTTCAGGATGGTCCTGGAAATTAATAGGTTATTTATTTGATAAAATAATATATTAAGCTTGTAGCGCAAGGCGCACCTTAATTCGATATTCCAGAAACACGAGGCTGGCCAAGGCTTCTGGAATGTTGAAACAGGAAAAGGCAAAGCAAAATCATTATAATCTTCTGGGAAGATAAAGGACATATCCTAAGAAGGAATAGAAGACGAGCAAGGCTCTGACTTCAAATATGATTGTCATAATTATGTTCACAACTAGTATTGAAATTGGATTTTAAATACTTAGTGTGGTACATAAAATATATTGATGTTCAGAATCTGTTTTGAACAGGATACTGACTTCAATAGAGATTTTATCTGCGATTTGAAACAGGACGAAAGTCGCTGTTTTAACCGTAGATACTGAATTTAGGAACTACCTTCGGGTTAGTACTTAAATTAGAAACTGTTATAATGTATCTAGTTTGACTAGAAACATTATCTCTATATCGCGTATAACCCGCTGCGGGTGTACCTTTATATTCTAGAACACTAAAGTGTTTCATTATATATAAAGATGATATTGAGATAAACACATTAGATGTGAATAACAGGATTTATATTTTGAATATAAATAATATCTCAAATATATAACATGACAAATAAATAGCTCAAACTGATTTGATCAGTTAAGAAACTTAATTGTGGCATAGTTGTCAGGGACACTACTAAACAAGAATCGTATATCCGCACTTTTGAAGAGCGGATACCAGGACTGATTTGATTCCATTCAAATAAAGTCTACGAATCTAGTCTATTTGGGCAAAGTGCCTAAAACACTATTTACTTGGTAAAAGTGTAAATGCCACCGATCTGTTAGCCCTACTTCATAGTGAAGCAAGTGGGCCCATGTCTAGCTAGGCTAGATATGGATATGAATATTTCGTGACCTGTACGGATGTGGCATCGCGTATGGTTATGTGTTTCTTTTGAAACACAAATCGGAAACTTTTAGAGTTTCGACACGAAATAGACAAATAGATCGGCTAAAGTATTAAACCGTCATGGTAAGACTGTAATGGAAAATACTTAAGCAATAAGTTTCTAGTATATATGAAAGAGTATAGTATTCTTTCAAATAAGGACTCCTCCCGGAATACGTCAGTTTGACGGTGTGTCCGAACGGATTAACCGAATTTTTGTTAGACATAAAGGTTAATCACGAGTCGCTCTGAGCTACCATTTCCTTCAACGGATAAGCTTTAAACAGTGCAAGAACTTATTTTGAATAAGGTTCCATAATAATCTGTTTGACAGATATCATATTAGATATGAACGGGAAGAAACCGGGTTTCTCATTCCTGATAATTTGGGTATGCTAGGCATATGTTTGGATGATACCAAACTAAAACCCAAATAGGATAAGTGCCAAATGTAGGTTATCCTAGGGATACCATAAGTATTGTACTTATACACCTCACAAGAGAACAATTAGATTGTTACTCACCATACGGTTTTCCTGAGAGGAATACCGATATGCAGTGGTAAGTGGGAGGATAGTATAACTCGATGGAAATCGGAGTAATACTGTTCAAGGCACTGAATCTTAATGGAACATGAATAGTTCATCCAGGATGAGACTATTACCATTAATCTTCGAATACACAAGAACCGCGTAGGTCGGACAGAGTCAGAAAACAACCTGGGGTATGGGTTTCTGATCTAACCTCATAAAGATGTGAATCTTATTGAGGAATACAACTGACTACGTATGAGGAAGTGATACAAGGTATCAACTCCCTAATTATGGCAAAGTGCATATAATCCGAAATGGATTCCATGTATATCAACCAGTTTGGATACTAGTTGATGTACCACAAGGCATTGTGCCTAATGGTACTTAAAAGTCTTCTAGGAAGACATACATGGATGGCAACATACCAACGTATAAAGCTAGGCTTTAACGGAAAGGTATCGTTATCAACATTGTGTTGATTACGATTCAACCTTTTACCTGTTGCCACGGTAAATCCATTTGGATAATGCAGGTTATTCGATCCATGATTGGATTGAAGCAAGCATTAGGTTCTTGGAATTATCGTTTTGATATAATCATAATGATGTATGATTTAATTCAAAACGAAAATAATTCTAGTGTATATATAAGAAGGTTAGTGGGAGCGCACTGATAGTGGCTGTCCTATAAAATAATGATAATACGTCATTTCTTGGAAATGATATTCCCATAAAATAAATATCGGCGAAAGCTTGGCTTTCGCAATACTCTCCTAGAAACCGTACATTGAAAAATGTACGAGACCTGGTGTATCATACGCTTTGAGCATATGGATTCACAAACAGGCCAATCCGAGTGATAGTCACTGGATTGATGTTAAGAACATCCGTTAGTATCTTAGAGAACTAAGGATGCTGTCTTAGTCTATGGAGAAGGAGAACTTGAAGTGACTGGGGTCACTGTAGCAAGTTTCCTATAACCGATAAAGACGACTAAAAGTCGCAAACGGTACTATATAGTTTGAATAACGGTACAGTGAGCTGGAAATCTTCCAAGCAAGATACTGTTACCGAATAAACAACAAATGCGGGTTGTTGTTGCAGCTGAAGCAGCAATAGAAGTCATTTGGGTCGATACAAATCTAATTAGATTAGATATAGTTCTGTTAGCAGCTGAGCTAGGCGTCAGCACAGGCTAAAGAATTAATGGTCTCATCAACGATCCAGATACATACTTAGATACTCATCTGATTCATTCGGATCATACATCGTGGCGATGTGATGATCGAATAAATCGCATCAAGATGATAATCATGCAAATCCGCTGACGAAAGCATTTTCTCAGCAGTTTGAGCCAACCGTACATAGTTCGGGTGTGAGACACTTGAGTGACTGGCTATGTGCCAAGTGGGAGATTGTTGGACAAAATGACCCATAGCGTCACTATTTGCACAGATCATTGTGTTGTTGTAGCAAATTAACTATGTGACAAAGGAGATTGTACTCTCATCATTTGTGATTAGATCACCTTAGATATATAAATGAAGAGAGGTCCCTATGATTAGTTCCTGGACTGAGAATGATATGAGACAGTATCAGTCCACGAAGGTTTAATCATTAAATATCCCTAGCCGGAGTATTATCGAGACTGGACATCGATAATGCGGAATAGGCTAGTATTGCACTTGTGTGCGTTGTGAGGGCACAACGGCATAGTTCTCATATATATAAGTATCGGATACTTATGCAAGTGCGATAGGAGGTCGTGTTTCACCGATGGTACGGGAAACAGCTTCGCTCTGGATAGACCCCTCGGAATCCCATTGGTATTATGACTATGTGTCTATGGGAGGCCGAAATCAAGGTAGGTGTGTATAGTCTTAACCTGAGACTTACATCGCTAATACTTGCGATAATCGGTAGACTTTGGTCTTGGTGGTACAGGGCTTTAACCGGTTCTGCGTACACCACTTCTGGGTTTATCAGAGAGTCGTAGTGTATTGGGTGTGATGTCAAGACGGAAGTATCACTCCAGTCATAGTGGAGATGATGTCACGCAGGATACGGTATTAGTGCTCTTAAGTGCTGGCCGGCCATCGGGATATTATGACAAGGTCATGTATATCCGATTATAGAGACTAGTTACCAGACATCCGACATGTGCTTCGGACGGGGCAGACACTTATCCAGCCCCAGCCCTAGCACGTGACTATCCGATACTGGGCTGATATACACAATACTACGGTATACTACGCTTGATACAGATCTATATATTCCTGTAAGAATATTTCTGGAGAATTGGGTAGGCATGGCGCTTTGCTAGAAGCCAACCTTGTCTTGTAAATCGGTATAAACGTAGTACGAGGTACTTACGTGTTCGGATAGTCCGACGACCGTATTTACTGCCAACATATCCGGAGATCTCATGGGTCGCTTCCCGAAGATTCACCGATGACGTATAACTCGCACTTAATTAATCTGGGATTAATTAGAAGAGAGAGAAAATTAATCTGGGATTAATCACGGAGATATTTTATCTGGGATAAAATATTAATTAAAGAGAGAGAACGATTAATTTGGAATTAATCGATAAAATAATATATTTGATATATTATTAGAAATTGGATTTCGACGCGGAATTAAAATTAGATTTTAATTCGGGCGAACGAATTAATTTAGAATTAATTCGTTAGCGACGTGAATAGTGATTTCGCTAGGCGTAATCATTTAATTACGACGCGACGGAAAATTCGTTAATTTGGAATTAGCGAACCCGAGCCCGGGATATTTGCGAGCGCATTCGCATTTCGAATTCGAGTGCGGCACGCAAGTCAAATCAAGCGTCAAATCGCTAGTCACATCAAGCGTCAAATCATAGTCACATCAAGCGTCAAATCACATGTCACTTTGAGTGATGTGACAATTTGATTGATTGATTTGAGTGATTGATGTGGTAGTTGAAAAGCATAATTGCTTTTTGCTTTTTGACTTTTAATAAATGAAAAAAGTTTATTGTATTGATTTTTGTTTTGGAAAATAAAAATAAATATATAAGTAATACATTTCTTTAC
The DNA here is from genome assembly GCA_019454045.1 of Zanthoxylum bungeanum. Taxonomy (NCBI): domain Eukaryota; kingdom Viridiplantae; phylum Streptophyta; class Magnoliopsida; order Sapindales; family Rutaceae; genus Zanthoxylum; species Zanthoxylum bungeanum. The sequence goes on from SKCR01040664.1 coordinate 83,008, forward strand.
TTTCTCTCTCTCTTTTCGGTTTCCAGAAACCATTTTCCCCCTCTCTTTCCCTCTTCTCCTTCACGGTTTTGGAGCCTTTTCTTCTTCTTCTTGTTCTGGTTTGACGACCGAAAAAATGAGAAGCAAGGATGAAGAAAAGTGCTAGCACACACACATGGGTTATACATAGGTGATAGGGAAACGAATTTATGATTGGAATCAATTTTGGAGCTTGAAGCTTGGAGCTTCCATGGTGTCATCAATGGCCGAATCATGGAGGAACCAAACCAGTCAAAACCGAGCAGCCCACTGCCTTGGAGAGCTGTTGCCGTGAGCTTGGAGGGAGGCAAAAACGCAGCTTGTTCTTTGCACTCAAACCGTTCAATGTGAGTTATGTTTCCGCCTTACTCCTTTGATGTATTCATACGAATTTTGTGCTTGATTTCATGATTCTTGGGACCTATATTAGAAACTCAACACTCATTTCGTCGCTCGAACCCTTGATTGGGAGACCCTCCTAGTTGTTGGGCCATCCTTCGCGATGAGGCCTTTGTCTACCCATCTGTGACACCACCCATTAGCCCTGATTGTATGGTTAAATTAATAATATTTCCTTGAGTATGTGCATGTGGGGACCATCCTCATTGGATGCCAGTTGGACCATGTCGAATGCGGGATTGCTGGCCATTTAAACTGGGGCAACGTTCGTACCTTTGCCCATTGGGCCCAAGCTTCTAAAATGTTGATGGGCCATTCTGTCGAATTATTGTTTTACGTTTGCCTTATTCTTTCTTTATGCTGTGTTTGGGACATCACCGTTTGGATCCATTTGGACCATTTGTCATGGATATGGGCTTGTGGGCCATTTAAACTGAGACAAGAACGTTATTTTATGACGATTGGGCCAAAGGCTTCTAAGTGCTGATGGGCCACTTTGTGCTTGTGTTCGGAACATTACCATTGGATTTAGTTGGGCTCCTTGCCATGAGATGTGAACTCGTTGGGCCATTTAACTGGGACGAGTTCACTCCTATGACAGTTAGCCCAAAAGCTTCTAAAATGATAATGGGCCGATTTTTTTGAAAATTTTAATTGATTTAGTATGTTCTATATGTTACATGCATCTCATGCACCTCATACATACATTATATCTGTTAACACCCTCTATGTCTCAAAAGACATCATAGATTCCGTTGGGTTCGGGAAGAGAGAAGACTCACTAAAAGACCGGGTAACAGATATGAGTACATCCGATAATGAGGTATCCCGAATAGATCAGTTGGAGAATGGTTTCGCCAAGATTATGAACAATTGTAAGCCTTGACTACTGCCATGACAAATATGGCTGTGCCCCGTGCTGGGGAAATTCTGAGAATGTGAGGCGCGAGGAGCCTCCGAATGGTTGGGGGATGATATCCCCACTTTGATGATGACATGGCAGAGTATGCAATAGGCAAAGTGATTGGATCTCTGGCAGAATTTCAGAAGCTCGGGATCAGGTTGAAATATTTACCCGCAAATGAGGGGGTAAACATGAAGAGTTGTTATAGACTATGAGGCACTGACCTCGAAGAACAGCTGCCAGCTCAGTTTAAAATGCACGACATGGCCAAGTTTAATGGGAATGGAGACCCGAGAGTCCATCTGCAGCAATATGTCTCAGTCATGAGTTCAGTGGGGCCTATCACAGCGCCAAGTCAAAAAGATGTTTGGGATGTCACTCGAGGGGGCACCTGTGGTTTGGTATCATAGCCTTGAGACGAAGAAGGTTAAGGAAGATTGGAGGGAACTAGCTGATGCTTTCTGAAGCAGTAAGTATGTCACAGCCTTAGAGATTGACCTGTCACTCCGCGATTTGGAGAATACTAAGCAGAAGCAGGAAAAAGCTTCAAGGAGTATGTAGACGCTAGAGAAGCCAACTTCTGAAGATGCAGACTCGGTCCTCTGAGAAAGACCAGATCAAAATGATCATCAAGGGTACTAAGCCCTCCATTTATGGTAAGCTGCGGAGGATGACTTCGATGATTACAGATTTCCGACAATTGAGGGAGACGGTTATGGATATTGAAGAAAGAGGCTGAAAACAGAAAGTTCTATGGCCATACTAGAAGGAATATTGAGGTACCTTCAGGGACCAAGCCCGCTACCGCTGAGGTCACTGCCATCAAAAGCAGGCGATTTTCCAACCTTGGTAAGCCTCTTTCAAGGGTGTTCGAAAAACTGAAGGCGCAAGGACTTCTGGAACCCTTAGAGGCTAAACCAATTCCAAACCCTGTACCACCCAACCTTGACCTAAGCCTGTATTGTCATTCCCATCGGAGAAGGGGTCACGAAACTGATAGCTGCACCCGCCTTAGGCATGAGATCCAAAACCTCATTGACTCCCACAAAATACCTGACCCAGAAAGAGAACAACCCAACGCACACAGAAATCCCCTACCCAACTACATGATCAACTCTGGCCTACCCGAAACCCTTGTCCTCCAAACTCTCAACCACTCAGCTTCATTCATAGGAATAGGGGATGACAACGGTGGAGAACCATAGGCCAATGAAGAAGGCAATTCTGCGAATGATGAAGTTATTCCTCCTAGTTTATTTGATCCTGCATTTTTAATAAAGACATTGATCTTGTCTCTTCGTTCGAACCTTTTCTTAATGATAATAAAGACGTTCATTTTGCTTACTTGCCTGAATCTCTTCCTTTCAACCGGCAACATAAGTATATTTGAGAAAAGCATTCAACCTTGGTACTATGAAATTCAGTGATGTTTAGAACACGGGGAATTCCCGAAAGCAGCAAGTAGAAAAGATATGATGATCATTCAGAAATTGGGAAATGGGGCAGTGAGACTATCAGACTTGGAAGGGAATGAGTTCACCGAGCCGATTAAAGTGGAAAGGTTGAAGAAGTACTTTGCCTGAGGAAGAATTGGCGGGAGACCTAACCCAACGGGATAGGAAACTCATTCATGCATGCATGCATACACGTAACATACTTTGCACTCTTTTGTGTTTGTTTTGCTTTGTATTCACAGGTTTTGAAGCATAAAGAGAGAAAACGGAAAAGACAAGCCAATCAGAAACAGCGACAGCACTGTATCAGTCTGGGGGCGAGGCCCATATCAGTATCAGTCTGGGGACAGAGCCCACATCAACATCAGTTTCTGCCGGGTATGGCATTCTGGGGGCGAGGCCCACATCAGTTCAGTATCAGTTCTGCCTGGTATGGCATTCTGGGGGGCGAGGCCCACATTGGTTCAGTATTAGTTCTGCCGGGTATAGTACTCTGGGGGCGGGGCCCATATCATTATCAGTAACGGTTCGGAAATGAACCACTCTCATATCAGTAATGGTTAGGAAATTGACCATCTTCTCATCACTTGCCAAAAATGGCACTCTGAAAATGGAGCAACAGTTCGGAAATGGACCATTATCACATCTCGCCGAAAATGGCACTCCGAAAATGGAGCACGGTTCGAAATGGACCATCATCTCATCTCGCCGAAAATGGCACTCTGAAAATGGAGCAACGGTTCGAAAATGGACCATTATCACATCTCACCGAAAATGGCACTCCGAAAATGGAGCACGGTTCAAAATGGACCATTATCTCATCTCGCCGAAAATGGCACTCCGAAAATGGAGCACGATTCGAAAATGGACCATTATCTCATTAGTCACCGAAAATGGCACTCCAAAAATGGAGCACAGCTCGAAAATGGATAGATATCACTTCAGCAACGCCTCAGAAATGGGGTTTAGCATACCGAAAATGGTAAAACCAGATCAACTCAACTCAACAAATCAGGCAAACCAGGAGACAGCTGGCGACCTAGGTAAGTGAAAATGCATTGCATGTACTTTGATAGGATTGTCACTGTCACACACTGCACAAGTCCCATCAAAGTGGGGGCGACTGTAGGACTGTATTTTTGCATGTGAAACCCGATAATGAGCCTCAGTTGGAGGCACTACCTTTTAAGTCGCAGAAGCCGCGGGAAAGGGCGTCGGAAGGGAGGAGTCAAGAATTGACTCATAGTCAGATTAAGTTCGCTGGTTTAGCTTCGGGTTACTTGTTGGTGTTCCGTTTTAAAATTTATTCTCGACCCAAAACCCCGCAATCACTTAACCTTAGTCCAAGCCCAATCCAAAGAAATAATTAATGTATGTCACAAATTAAAATAATTAAAATATTTAAAACACATGTCACAAATTTTAATTCAAAACCAATTAAATTGAAATGAAATTAAATTGAAATCTTAATTAATTAAATCCCAAATTAAATCCAATTAAATAATTCCAATTCAAATTAATAAACAAATTAAATATTAATTAATAATATACCAAATTAAATAGAATAATTAATTAAGTCATATACCAAATTAAATAAAACAAATAAAATCTAAATAATCACCTACCAAAATAATAAAAATACTTACACAAATTAAAGAAATTGCATGCCTAATTAAATCACTCATAACCAATTTAAAGATATTGACTTCCTATTTTGAACCAAATTTGTCCCCCCTCAATCCATTGCTTTCCTTCTTAGACACCAAATCAATCCCCCCTCAAGAACATAAAAAAATAACACAAAATTAAACCCTACCCTCTGATCACGTAACCAAAAAACCATTCACGTGAAGCAAGCAACTCACGCCCTTCACAAATAAGGCCAACTCACTCCACAACACATCAACTCTCCTTCAGACACAGCCCACGAAACCACAAATTGTACACATAGCCTCAACCCCTTCACGCAGCCACATTGCTCTCACGTACACAACCCTCACGCACACACTCATCCAACACAGTCATCACGCACTGAACCCTACTGCATGCACACGTCACCTTAGCCATTGATACAGCCAAACTAGCCTTAACCCATCAACACTCTTACTGCCTCACGCTTTAGCCTTCATTGACCAGCCCCTCACGCAGCCATACACTTTACAAACCTGCCTCACTAACGCACAAAGCAACGAAACCCTCACCAGCAGCCACTGCCCTCACGCCCTTGGCTTCACACCTCACAAACCTACCTCTTCCGCACGCCTAAAGACCACCATAAAATCAGCCCCATCACGGCCACACAGCATCAAACTGTCCCAAAACTTCACCCAAAAATAGTCCAGAAACCGCTCCAAACAGTGACAAAAACTGCCCCCGAACAGCCCTCCAAAATCACCAAAACAGTCCCCGAGCAGACCTGAAACAGTAAGCAGAGAATACAGGAAAAACAGCAGCAAAACAGAGGTAAAATAGAAAGCAAAACAGCAAAACAGTGAGCTAAGACGCTAAACCAGTGAACCGGAAGAGTTGCGGAGCGATACCCCTTCCGACAGCCGTGAAACGCGAGTCCAAAAGTCGACATAAAAGGTTAGACCTGAGGGTATTTTTCACACTTGTTTTCAGTTGTGTTTTTATTATTTATTGAGTATTTTTCGCATGATTGTTATGTGGAAATGCATGTTGTGGCCCTTGAGTAGATAAATATGCATGTGTTATGAAATATTGTATGTTGTGGCTTTGGAATAAAATGAAAGATGTGTAAACTCTCGCGGTATATCGGATGGAAACCCGGACATAAATTTCATAGCCGATTCCGAATGGACGGTAGTATGATCTGTACTCGGGATACAACTCCACGTACCGCTTGAGTAAACGGTACCTTCTTTTGTTTCATGTTGCTTTGATTTATTTATTTTTCGTCATTTGAATTCCGCATGTTACTTGTTTATGCATGATGCGATCGAGCGCATGGGCTTAGTAAGTCGGATTAAAGGTCCCCTTTTTGGAGGGGTTAAAATCCTTTTACCACGATGCTTTGCCGCGCCGGTTGATGTGTGTTCGGTTGGATGTAAGATATGTTCAATCGGGCATACTAAGTTTGATATGATTGTCTTTATTTTTGTATGCATGATACGATTGAGCGCATGGGCTTAGTAAGTCGGATTAAAGGTCCCCTATTTGGAGGGGTTAAAATCCTTTACCACGATGCTTTGCCGCGTCGGTTGATATATACTCGGTTGAATGTAAGATGTATTCAATCGGGTATACGAAATTTCATATAGTTATCTTTATCTTTGTACGCATTGTAATGAAAGGCGCATGGGCTTATTGTGTTGGATTAAAAGGTTCTCCATTTGTGGGAAGAAAAGCCTAAAAGTCTACCTTTACCACGATATTTTCAGTGTCTTTCATCTATTAATTGCATCATCTATCCCTGTATTGGTTTAACGTATTACAATTCATATATCCATGTTATGATATCATTTGAGTATCATTCTTGTGGTATATCGGATGGAAACCCAGACATAAATTCCGTAGCCGATTCCGAATGGACGATAGTGCGGTCTGTACTTGGGATACAATTCCACGTACCATTTGGAAAAGTGCTCACATGTGTCCTTGTGTCCATATTAGTTATCTTCTTTTGCACCACGTCATAGCATGCTCACTTTAATGCCTAATTGCATCCTTAAGTTTTTTTTTTTTTTTTCATTATGTACTTAGTTGACTCTTTTATTTGTGCATGGACATGTAATGACTATTTGTTTATTATATGTCTATGAAATCACATGTTCGCCATTATTTGATTCGCCTTTATGTGTGCTTGTGTGGTTAGTGTGTGCTTGTGTTTCCATGAATACAATATGCCAATGAAGTTGTATGTTCGTTGCTACTTTGATGTACTTTCAAGCATGCAATCTTAGATGTGAAATATATGCAAATTTAGGTGTAAGTTTTATTTTTGTACATGTGAATTTAGAAGCATGATACTCTTGGAAATAAGTGTTATTGAAGCTTAGTTAAATTATTACACGAATCCTTTCATTATAAGTGACATAAGTAAGGGACCATTCCGAACCCAACGGTTTGAGGTCTTCCCTTGCGAGGGGTGAGTGCGGCCTTAAATCTCATTTTCCCGGTTCATACCGGGTGGCGACTCCATTATTCTCCGGTTTAGTCCCCCGCGGGCTACTTCGTACTCCCAACTAGGTCGCGAGCCTAGGATAGCATGCGTCGACCAGTTCCTGTGTTCCCATAATATTATGTTGAAATAAATCGTTTGCATCATTATCAATCTTTGCCGGGTATGGCAATCTGGGGGCGAGGCCCACATCACTATCAGTCTTTGCTGGGTATGGAAATCTAGGGGTGAGGCCCACATCATCAGTAGCATCCTTGCCGAGTATGCCAATCTGGGGGCGAGGCCCACATCATCAATAGCATCCTTGCCGAGTATGGCAATCTGGGGTGAGGCCCACATCATTATCAATCTTTACCGGGTATGGCAATCTGGGGGCGAGGCCCATATCACTATCAGTCTTTGCTAGGTATGGCAATCTAGGGGCGAGGCCCACATCATCAGTAGCATCCTTACCGAGTATGGTAATCTGGGGGCGAGGCCTACATCACTATCAGTCCTTGCCGAGTATGGCAATCTGGGGGCGAGGCCCATATCGGTATCAGTTTGCGGCGAGGCCTATATCTGTATCAGTTTGGGGCGAGGCCCATATCAGTATCAGTCTGGGGGTGAGGCCCATATCAGTATCAGTCTGGGGGCGAGGCCCATATCAGTATCAGTTTGGGGCGAGGCCCATATCAGTATCAGTTTGGGGCGAGGCCCATATCAGTATCAGTTTGGGGCGAGGCCCATATCAGTATCAATCTGGGGGCGAGGCCCACAGCAACATCAGATTGGGGGCGAGGCCCACATCAGTATCAGTTTGGTGGCGAGGCCTACAATAGTATCAGTTTGAGGGCGAGGCCCATATTAGTTTGGGGGCGAGGCCCACATCATTATCAGTCTTTGCCGGGTATGGCACTCTTGGGGCGAAGCCCACATCATTATCAGTCTTTCCGGGTATGGCACATTGGGGGCAAGGCCCGCATCATTATCAGTACCAGTCTTACCGAGTATGGCACTCTGGGGGCGAGGCCCACATTATTATCAGAATCAGTTTTGCCGGGTATGACACTCTGGGGGCGAGGCCCACATCTTTATCAAGACCAGTTTTGTCGGGTAGGGCACTCCGGATATGGAGACACAACATCAGTTGTGCCGAATATAGCACTCTAGGAATAATGCCCACATTCAATATTAGCCTTGCCGGGTATGGCAATCAGGGAACAAAGCCCACAGTCAATGAATAAAGCCCACATTCAGTACAGATCGGGGACAAAGCCCACAGTCAACACAGTCAATGAATAAAGCCCACATTCAATATAGTTTGGGAATAAGTCCCACAGTTAACATAATTCGGGAACAAGGCCCACAGTCAACATAATCAGGGAACAAAGCCCACAATCAACATAGTTGGGGAATAAAGCCCGCATTCATTACAGTCAGGGGAACAAAGCTCACATTCAGTACAATTCAGGAATAAAGCCTACATTCAGCAAATTCGGGAACAAGGCCCACAGTCAACATAATAAAGGAATAAAGCCCTACCTCTACATAGTCAGCTCAGATCAGGGAACAAAGCCCACATTCAGTACAGTTCAGGAATAAAGCCTACATCCAGCAAACTCGAGAACAAAGACCACAGTAAATACAATTTGGGAACAAAACCCACAGTCAGCTCAGATCAGGGATAAAACCCATATTCAGCACAGTTCGAGAACAAGGCCAAGGGGAATAAAGCCCTATCTCAACACAATTCGGGAAGAAAGCCTAGGGGAATAAAGCCCTATCATGACACAATTCGGGAAGAAAGCCTAGGGGAATAAAGCCCTATCATGACAGAGTTCGGGAAGAAAGCCTAGGGGAATAAAGCCCTATCTTGACATAGCTCGGGAAGAAAGCCTAAGGGAATAAAGCTTTATCTTGACACAATTCGGGAAGAAAGCCTAGGGGAGTAAAGCCCTATCATAACAGTTCGGGTATAAAGCCTAGGAGAATAAAGCTCTCTCTCAGCACAGTGCGGGAATAAAGACCACCCTCAAAACAGCTCGGGAATAAAGCTCAGGGGAATAAAGCCTTATCTTGGCACAGTTCGGGAACAAAGCCCATATTCAACACAGTTTGGGAACAAAACCCAAAGGTCAAAAGCATCTCAGGACAACAAGTAAGTTAAGTAACACCTGGCGAGCCAGGTAAGTAAAAAAAGCATTGCACGTACTTTGATAGGATTGTCACTGTCACACACTACACAAGTCCCATCAAAGTGGGGGCGACTGTAGGCACTGTATTTTTGCATGTAAGTCCCGATGATGAGCCTCGAATGGAGGCACTACCTTTTTAGTTGCGGAAGTCGCGGAAAGCGGTCGTCGGAAGGGAAAGTTCAAGAATTGACATTTTTTGTTGGATTTGGTTCGCTCGTTAAAGCTTCGGGTTCGCTCGTTCGGTCTCAGTTTTAAAATTATCCTCGATCCAAACCCATATCTCAAAATTCCTACCCAAATAACCAAAAACCACTCTCTCCAAAACAATTCCCTCCCAAACACTAACCAACGAAACTAAACGACCAAAAACCAACCACCAAGCAACAAAAATCCAAACCGCCCATTCCTATCACTCATGCAACCACTACCCATGACAAAACCCATTCCACCACCACAACTCCCACGTGAATCATCTTCACAAACCATTCCTTCACAAACCAAACAAGCACAAAACAACAAATAGAATCCACGCACTCCACTTAACAAACACAAAATCCACAAACCACCCATACATCCTCCATAAAATACCCATAACCTCCATGCAACACCATACCATCCATAACCACTCTTCACGCCCCATGCAGACCCATAAGCACCCATGTCGTGCCTCTCTCTCTCACTCCAAATGAAGCATATAAACCCTATGACACTCACGCACAGGGGGAGGGCATCAAACACTAGTAATCAGCCCCACCTTCACGTCCATCACTGCCTTCAAAAAAACCCTAATGCCTCCCGTGAACTGCATGCTCTTGCGCATAACCACTAAGCCAGCTACCAACAGCCCCATACATGAACAACGAGAAGCCCTGCAACGCTTCACTCTTCAAGCACCACATAAGGCCACACACCACTATCCATGACACTGCACTTATTCATGGCAAAACACACAAAATGAGAACCCTTCAGCAGCCATTTTGACAGACCTAAGCCACGTTACCATGCATGCGTGAAACAAAATGCCACTATCCCTCACAAACCCCAGCCGAGCCCTTCATCACACTCATCTTCACGCCTAGAACACCCTCATCATGCCATAACCCCTCACGTTCACTTCCCTGACCGAGAACAACAAGCAAGAAACACAGTCCACGTAAAACCTCTCATCACAGCCCCTTTGATCATCATTCACGCCACTGCAGTCCCACAAAACTAGCCACTGCTCCACGCTTCACAGGCCCTCAAACACACACATAAATCCATTACACTCAGCCTCTCGTGAAACTCAACCTCTCGGCCAACTCTCGACAAATAGACATTCGCCCAATAGCATCGTCAACTGCACTCACACCATTCGAACATTCTTCACGCACAAGCTCATGTCAAACTACCACACAAAACTAAGCAGCCACACACATAATAGCCCTTCACCTTCACCAACACGCACAAAAACAGCCCCCATGCATACGTAAAACCAGCACAAATAACCCTTGAAACCAAGATAGAAAACTACCCCAAAAACTGTCCTTAAATCGACCCAAAGATAGCCTGAAAACTGCAATAAAAAACAGAGAAAACAGCGAGCGGAAATCGCAAGTGAAAACAGTAAAAACAATGAACCAGTGAAAACAGTAGAAATAGTGGACCAGCGAAAATAGTGGAAACGATAACCCTTCCGGCACCGTGAAACGCACTCCCGGAAAGTGACTAAAAATGTTAGACTTGAGGGCACCCCTTTTGTTTATTATCCTTTATTTAGTTATTTTATTGTTTTATTTCGCATGGGTATTGAGGATTGATGTATGATGTGATTTCCGGGTGAACGGAATATGTGTAATCTCTTATGGTATATCGGATGGAAACCCGGACGTAAATTCCGTAGCCGAATCCGAATGGACGGTATTGCGGTTTGCACTCGGGATACAATGCCCCGTACCACTCGAGAGACACACGTATTTCATTTCACCCAACCTTGTATTCGAGCATGATTAGGCCCCAGTATGTTATTTATTACTTAAGCATGATTAGGTCGTTACTATGTTATTTCTTTATGCATGTTATAGTTTTTTCTTTCGTAATAGGAGTTTAATCTACGTTTATACCTAAGTTGTCATTTATTTTCGTGTTTGATAATTCAACATGCTTATGAGATTATTGTGTGTTATCGTATGCTTGCCGTTATGATGACTTACTTTTAAAGCATGATGACTTAGACATATGATTTATTTTTATGAATGCGAACTAGATTTAGGTTATTCTTGGACATGTATGTTGTGTAGGCTTAGTTAAATTATTGCACAAATCCGTTCATTACAAGTGGCATAAGTAAGGGACCATTCCAAACCCAACGGTTTGAGGTCTTCCCTTGCGAGGGGTGAGTGCGGCCTTAAATCATTTTCTCAGTTCACACGGGTGGCGACTCTATTTTATTCTCCAGTTTAGTCCCCCGCGGGCTACTCCGTACTCCCAACCGGGCCGCGAGCCCGGAACAATGTCGTCCATTTCTGTGTCCTACAGCAAAGTCAAGATCAATGTCCATCGCGGATGTGTTTGAACCACGAAAGCTTTGTTCCATATCGCATTCTTGGGCAAGTTGTGATTTGTTGGCTAAAATCAAGGTCACTTCTTATTCATCGATGTGGATTACGAAGCTTTCCCACTGTCAATGAGTCCCGCTTAACTGGAATTATTAAGCTTTTTGAGCCAAAGCCAAGGCTTAGTTGATTCAGAGGAAAAGGTTAGGAAAATATATTGGATATATTGGCATATATATTGTATATATGTTTCGGACTTGGAGGTCCACCTACCGAATCTAGGAATTGGATGAGATCCAATTGATCTTAGATATCTACCTAGTTAAATATCATACAGCTTGTTGGCCAAAGTCAAGGTTGTGTGTTATTTAATGGGATCCTAGCCCACTAGGAAACTAGGTTTCCCGAGTACTCAACAGAGGGTTAGAGGCTCGCCGAAAAATAGTGGGAGGCCAGTATTGAATTTGCAATTTCATTCAAATACTTTTCAATACGTGCTTTCAAAATTATTTCGTCATTTTATATATTATTAGTTGGACTAATATTTTATTATTTTTTATTGTAACAGTTGGACTGTACCCAAAAATCGTTAATTGAATAGTTAGACTATTGCAATTAAGATGGCGGGAAAGATCAACGTTAGGGACATTATCATGGGCAAAAATGTCTTTAATGGTGCAAACTTTCCTGACTGGGATATGAACATCAGGATTGTCCTTGGGGCCGAGAAGATGCTCTATACGATAGAGAGACCTTTCGGGCCTAAGCCCGGAATTGAGCAACCGTTTGAGCTTGAGCTTCGGAAGACTCACAGCGATGACAACTCAACTGCTCAATTTGTCATGCTCGCTGCAATGACCCCACAATTTCGTCGCCAGAACAAGGGATTGGATCCCTATACTATGATGGCAAAATTGAAGGACCTTCATCTATCTAACCTTAGATCGTACCTATATGAATTACAGAAGAAGCTCTTTCGATCTCGAATGTCAGAGGGTACATTTGTTGAGCACCATATGTCGCAGATGATTGCTAACATCGAACAGCTGGGTCAGCTAGGCATAACCTTTGAGGCTGAGACTTCTATAGATTTGATCTTGCAGTCTTTTCCTGACAGCTGGAGTGGGTTCATCATGAACTACAATATGATGAACCAAGACCATACTATTGGAGAATTGATGGCAATGATGCGTGAAGCAGAAAAAGAGCTATTAAAGGGCAAAAAGTGCGAGGCGCACTTCGCTTCGACATCTCAGTCTGCCAAGGCTTGGCAAAGGCTACTGGAGGCGTGAAGAAGAAGAAGAGAAAGGGCAAGGCCAAATCATCAAAGTCTTATGGGAAGGCAAAGACAAATCCCAAGATGTCTGCCTACAATGTGGCAAACAGGGTCACTAGAAGCGTGACTGCCGTGAGTACAAGATGCACATGAAGGAAATCAAAATGGGCAAGGCACCGGCTTCAGATATGTTTGTTATTGAAATAAACGTGTTTACTTCTAGTTTTAAAAATTGGATTTTTATTCTGGTTGTGGTTAATTCCTAATTGGATTAGGAGTAGTTCCGTTAGCAGTTGAGCTCATTCTTTTTTATTGTGACAATAACGGGGCTATAGCGCAGGCTAAGGAATCGCAGTCTCTCATCAACGATCCAAGCATGTTCTTCGGCATTTCCATCTGATTCGTGAGATCATACATCGTGGCGATGTGAAGACCGAGAAGGTCGCATCAGATGACAACATTGCAGATCCACTAACGAAGGCTATTCCTCAGCAAAAGTTTGAGCGACATGTACATAGTTCATGTGTTAGATACTTGAGTGATTGGCTATAGGCCAAGTGGGAGATTGTTGGAAAATTATGACCCATAACATCACTATTTGTAAAAGACATTGTGGTTTTTGTACAAATTAACTATGTGACAAAGGAAATTACCATTTTATCATTTTGTAATTAGATTACTTGTATATATAAATGATAAAAGTCCTTATGATTAGTTCCGGATTATAAGATATGAGACAATATCAATCCTCTATAGGTTTAATCATTTAATATCCCTAGTCGTAGTATTATCGAGACTGGACATCGATAATACGGAATAGACTAGTATTACACTTGTGCGCGTTATTGAAGCGTAACGACATAGTTCTCATATATTTGGATATTGGATACTCATACAAGTCTAATAGGAGGTTCTGTTTACCGATGGTATGGAAATAGCTTCGCTCTGGATAGACCCCGCGAAATCCTATTGGTAGTATGACTATGTGTCTATGGGAATCCGCATCAGGGAAGGTGTATTTGGTTTTAACCTGAGACTTGCATCTCTAATACTTTCGACAATCAGTAAGCTTTGGTTCTGGTCGTCCAGGGCCTTAATAGGTTCTGTGTACACCTCTTCTGGGTTTATTGAGAATCGTAGTGCATTGGGTGTGATGTCAAGATGGAAATATCACTTCAGTTATATGGAAATGATGATCACGTAGGGATACAGAACTGGTACTCTATTATGTTGCAACAATCGGGATAATATGACAAGGTCATTATTATCCGATTAAAGAGACTAGTTACTGGTGATCCGATATATGCTTCGTACGGGGAAGACACAATTCCAGCCCCAGACCTAGCATGTGACATCCTATACTGGATCGCAATGCAATACTTAGTATACTACGCCTGTTATAGATTATATATTCCTTAAAGAATATTTCTGGAGAATTGGGTTGGCACGGTGCATTGCTAGAAGCCAACCATATCTTGTAAATCGGTAAGAACGTGGTAGGGGGTACGCATATATTCGGATAGTCCGACGACCGAATTTACTGCCAACATATCCAAGGATCTCATGGGTCGCTTCCCAAAGATTCACCGATGACGTTAGACTCTAACAGAATTAATCTGGGATTAATTATGTGAGAGAGAAAATTAATCTAGGATTAATTACGGAAAGAATTTATCTGGGATAAAATTCAAATAGTAGAGAGAGAATGATTAATTTGGAATTAATCGATTAAATAATATATTTGATATATTAAATGAAATTAGATTTCAAAACGGAATTAAAATTTGATTTTAATTTGGGCAAACGAATTAATTTAGAATTAATTCGCGAGCGACTTTCCTAATAATTTTGCGATGCATTATTATTTTATTAAATTTGATTTAATTACGTCGCAATGGAAAATTTGTTAATTCGGAATTAACGAACCAGAGCCCGATTTGTGTTTTGCGGGCCCACTCGGATTTTGAATTAAAGTGGGGCCCACATCCAATCTCATCACTTTTTGGTGATGGAAGTTAGTGAGGATTTGTTGGTAACTTGTAACTTACACAAGTTAGACTTGTGATAGACATTTTACTAACTTGACTTTTGTAAATGGATTTTGATTTTTGAAATCAATAATACATTAAACAAAATTGAAACACATCACTCTCTCTCACAACTTGCAAAAGCCGAATCCTCTTCCCCTTTCATTCTCTCAATTGGCGTGAACCTAGGGTTCATGTGTTCTTGATTTTTCTTCAAAAATCTTGGTTGCTAGCACTTCAAAAGGGTCTACAAAGGTGATAGGGTAATTGTCCACTTGAGTTTGGAATTCAAAGATCAAGCTTGGAGCTAAACCATTCATACAAAGGAGAGCTTGGAGCACTGCACAAAGGTTGGAAAATTTTGTTATCTCCACATCCATCATAACCGATCGTTGTAACTATTTTTCCGCAATCTTACTTTGATTATTCACACTTGTTTATGCTTAATAGATCCTTGGCATGTTCTAGGAGAACCTAAACACTGACTACATTGCCCAGATAAGAAAGGAGAGAGCATCTACATCAGGTACATTTATTTTTCAAGTTATTGATATCTCACTAGCTTGTGAAGCTGTTACATCCAGCTGGATTTTGGATTCTGCTTGTCTTGTTCACATTTGAAATTCGTTGCAGGTGCTGAAGGAAAGTAAGAAACTGAAGACTGGAGAGATGCAGTTGTGCTTTGGGAGTGGAGACTCTCTAGATGCAGTTGCAATGGTAGTATGAGAGATCCCTTTGCCGAATGGGAGCCTTTTGTTGTATGATTGCTACGTTGTATCGGGATGTGTAGAAAATATTATATCTCTTTTGTATTAGATACAGAAGGTTATCATGTTAATATTAAGAACTATTCTTTGTATTTATATGATAAACGTAATATTCAGATCCTTTGTTGTCCAAATGAGCATAGTCATTACACATTGCATACTTATTAGAGATATTATGAAAACTAGGATTAATAAACGTAGTTTATATGTTGTTAATAATACTGAACTATGGCACATGAGGCTAGGTCATATAGGCATTTAACGCCTTACCTAATTGGTTAGGAATGGTTTGATACCAAATCTCACCATTGAACCCTATCCAACTTGTGAATCATGTATAATTTTTGTCAGAAGGTGGTAATTATAGAGAGGTTTAACTTGATGAAGTCCAACCTGAAAACAACAAACCAACGGAGGAACCTGAAGTTCAAGTAGATGAAGAACCTTCAACACACACACTCCGTAGGTAACAAAGGGTATCTAGACCTCCTGAACGCTTGTATTTGATACAAGAAAAGAGTCTCGATGTTCTCTTAGTTGAATAGACTGATCCTTTTACCTATAGAGAATCGATGTTGGACATCAAATCTGTGAAGTGGCAAAGTGCCATGAAATCTGGGTTAGACTCAATGCATTAGAATCAAGTTTGGGACTTGGTTCCGCTTCCTGAAGGAATTGTTCCTATCGGTTGTAAATGGGTTTACAAGAGGAAGCTCGGGCCTGATGGAAAGGTTGAAACCTATAAGGTCCAACTGGTAGTAAAAGGTTACACGGAGGGACCTGGCATTGACTACGATGAAACTTTTTCTCCAGTAGCAATGCTTAAGTCTATTAGGATTTTGCTTTCTATAGCTGCGTATCATGACTACAAGATTTAAAAAATAGATGTCAAAACAACTTTTCTAAATGGATTTCTTGATGAAGAAATCTATATGTAACAGTTAGAAGGTTTTGCGTCCAGCGAGAACTCGGGTATGGTATGTAAGCTTAAGAAGTCCATTTATAGACTTAAACAAGCTTCACGAAGTTGGAATCTTCGATTCAATGAGATTATTAGATTGTCTGGTTTTCATAAGAATTCAGAAGAATCCTGTGTGTATCAAAAGGCCAGTGGGAGCATGGTGGTATTTTTAGTCATCTATGTTGATGACATCCTAATCATTGGGAATGATATAGGGATGATGGAAGGCTTCCAAGCTTACCTCCGTAAGAATTTCTCCATGAAGGACCCTGGAGATGTTTCCTATATTTTAGGCATAAAAATCTATAGAGATAGAGAAAGGAAGCTGATTGGGTTATCCCAATCAACGTACATAGATAAGATCTTGGAACGGTACAATTTTGGTAACTGTAAGACAACAAATATATCGTTCAGATATGAGATTTATCTTTCAAAGAAGACGAGTCCACAAACAGAAGATGAGAAGGTTAAAATGTATAACCAACATTTTGCTTCGTGTTTGGGTAGCATAATGTATGCCATGTTATGTACAAGGCCTAATATTAGTTTTGCTGTTAGCATAACCAGTAGATATCATTCCAATCCAGGAAATGACCATTGGATGGCCATTAAACATATCCTGAAGTATCTTAAAGGTACTAAGGATAAGTGGATTATTTATGGAGGAAGTGAACTGGAAGTTAATGGGTATCCAGATTATGACTTCCAATCGGATCCCGATGATAGAAAGTCTACATCTGGATTCGTCTTTACCCTTAATGGAGGTGCAATTTGCTGGAAGAGTTCCAAACATGGGTCAACAACAGATTCCACCACAGAGGCGGAATACATTGCAGCTTCTGAAGCTGCAAAGGAAACTGTACGGTTTAAGAACTTTATCACAGAATTGGGAGTGGTCCCAAGTATCGAGAATACGATTCCATTATACTGTGATAATACTGGAGCCATTACGCAAGCAAAAGAACTGAGGGCGCATCAGAATTCGAAGCATGTGGAACGCAAGTACCACATCATTCGAGAGATTGTGTCGCGAGATGATATTGTCCTGTGCAACATACTGAGTGAAGATAATGTAGCAGACCCGATTACGAAGGCCGTACCTCCGAAGCTATTTGATAAACATGTGGAGTCGATGGGTATTAGATATATTCGATATTGGCACTAGAGCAATTGGGAGATTTTGTTGGGGTTGGTGCTTAGAGCGCCAATTCCCCGTTGTATTTCCTTGAAAATACTATTGTAAACATTTTATTATGAATAAAATAAGCAGTTTCTGTAATATAATATACCTTCTTTTATGGTAAAGACGTAATTGATCTTAGAATGATTAGTCATGATGCAGTTGCAAAAGTGTCGTAACTGACATTGAGTTGTATCATGACGTTGTCATTCTTAAACAGTTCAAGGTCAAGATTTACACTACTTGGTCAGTAAAGTAAACCCGTTGAGACCGGTAAATATCGTATACTGGAATATATGATTCAAATGGTTTCTCAATGAACCATCAGTCTTGGAAACTTGTATAGACGTGCAGATGTTTATAGCGGATAAACATTGAACTACTTACTGAAGATTCTTAATGGATGGTACACCAATGTCAATAAGAATCTTCTCAGGTTGAGTAGCATTTGTGATTCTTTGACTTGAGATACCACTGTGGGCACATGAGACATCTTCTAAACTTTGATGGCAGTCACATCACCGATCTATTCAGATTAGACCTCCGTCTCTTCGTTGGATGTGGACAAATCCTCATGGTGTCATATATATGTCGAGATAGGATCCGCCAGTTCTGTGTACAGAGCATAGGTAGTCCATATATAATTTGAAATTAGATAAAAAATATGGGCCCATGGTACACTTTAGAAGTAAGTTCTAAGTGTTCTTTTAGAGATTGGTAATAGAGACGTCGACGAGATTGTCCTTATAGAGATTTGAATAGTTCTAAGTGTTCTTTAAAAACATGGGCCCATCGACGAGATTGTCTCTGGGATATATCCGGATACCTGTGACAGAGGAATTAAACATATACCATGACCTCGACCTGTATGATTCATCGAGTTTTTCCGTGGTCGTCATAATTTACGAGTGGGTAAATTATAGACACAAAATTGAATTTCATAACGGATATGCTTGAATCTAGAGAGTCTCACTAGTGAAATATACTCGTAGAGCACTAGGACAACTTTTATGAATAATACTGATTATTTATAAGTCGTTTAAAGATTAAAAGAAAAATACATGCGAAAGGACCTAATAGTCATTTTCTAATTATTGTGTATTTGTATTTAATGATTGATTTTATTAAATACACATTAATTAATTGTCAAATTGTGATATTTGACATATATCATAAATACATATGTATTTGGATATTTAAAGTAAACGTAGTACATATATTTAAAATATTTGTATTTAAATAATTATTTAATTGTTAAATAATTAAAGTAATTAAAAATATAAATATCTTTAGTTATGATATTTTTGGAGATGATTTTAGATGATTTATTTGACTTGTTGTAAATCATTAAATGTTGTAATGATCGAATACACAACTTTATTAAAGCTTTAATGAAACAATTTTTTTTTTAGATATTTAATTTTTATTCCAAAAATTCGGCCAAGGCTAATTATTGGAGTATAAATTGTTTTGTTTCATTTTCATTCATTTTAGGTTAAGCCATCAAATATTACAAAGTGAGTTTTGAGTGAAAAAATTTGGAGATCAAAAGAAAAGCTTGAAAAACTTGGATTTTTGTAAGTTTTTCTTAAACTTTTTCAATTAGAAAATTATTTCAATGATACTAGGATACAACATGTGTTGCTCAATTTCTTCTCTACTCTTTTAGTTTGTAATTTGTTGGTTGGAAACTTGTTTGAAAGATTCTTGCATGCTTGTTTTATAAAGTAAGCTTGAAATGGTTTCAATGGCTTACTTTTAATTATTTGATAATCATGTTGTCATTCTAGAGTTGCTAAGCCACTCATTGATGACCTAGAATTTTTCTTGAGTTGTTTAATGATGTTGAGACTTGTTTGGTGTGGTAAAGTTTGAATTAAAGTGTTGGATTTAATTGATTTGGTAAAATTTGTTAATTTGATAAAATTATAAAATTAGGGTTCTTAACCCTTTCCAAATTTGGGGCTTTTCATATATGTGATGTATTATGGTGTGTATATGATGTATATTAATTTTTGAGTTGATTGGATTTGATCTTTGCATGTTTTGAACATAAAAGGACCAAAGTGAAAAAACTGAAAAATGTGGGGGCTGTTCGGCAATTAGCTAAAAATTGGGGATTTTGTTCCAATCTGATTTTGATGTGTTGGACATGTTGAAAATCATTTTAGAAATGATTTAGAATCATCCAAAATTGTATTTGACAATTTTAGGACTAAAATGATCAATTTACAAAGTTGTGGGGTAATTCGATAATTCCCAAGAAATTTGATTTCTTGTGTAAATTTTTAGAATTTGATAATTGAGTAATTAAATAAATAAGTTTAGTTAATTAATCCAAGAAAAATTTTGAAATCGCAAAATTTTGATTTTCTTCGTTTTCGCTGCGTTACCGGATTTTCGCCATAAAACCCCTACAACAACATCACGAGGCTTTGGACTCAGCGATGATCGCTAGGATGAAGGAAGAAACATCATTCCTAGAGAATGTCTTAAGGATGATGTCCTACCTCAACGCATCCGAAACTCATAGAGCTTGTATTGACGAGCGTAGCTAGTTGGCCATGATCATGGAAACTCTTCTGAAGAGTTTCCTGCAATTTAAAAGCAACTATGTTATGAACAAGTTATCTTTTACTTTGTCTCAGCTGCAAAATGAGATCACACATTACGAGTCCATGCTGATAGATCCTCGTAAGCCTAGTGGAGACGTAAATATTGCCGAATCTTTCAAAACTTCAATGAAGAGAAAAAAATATTAGGAAGACTAAGGGTACAACTACTTGATAAAGGGAAAGACCTTGCTGAAGGTATCTTTACCATGAGAGTCGGGACATGGGGATGCTGTTTCACTAAAAGCAATGAGAGTTACTAGTTTTCAATTTTCAAATAATAGTTAATTGAATATAAACAAAATATTGTTTATTTCTGTTTCGTCGCAGAAATTTGATTTATGTTTCAAAACTATTGCATGATGATTTTTCCATTTTATTTAATAATAATGTTATTATTTCAAAATGGATTACCAATATGCAAATAAAACTAGGTAATAACTTGTATGTGTTAAGACTGTTAACACATAATTTATTGCCCAACACTGAAATATTTAAGGTTGAAAAACCTAAAATAAAACGTTAAAAGATTTGTCATGATGACATATATTTGTGGCATATGTGACTTGGTCATATTAGCCTTGAACGGATAGATAGGTTGATAAAGAACAGAGCTTTAAACTAGTTAAAGTTTGGAACTTTACTAATCTATGAATCCTGTCTAGAAGGAAAAATGACCAATAGACCTTTGACTGGAAAAGGTGTAGGAGCTTATTAACCACTTGAGCTAATACATTCAGACATTTACAGACTGATGAATATAAGAGCCCGAGGTGGTTATGAATACTTTATAACATTTATTGACAATCATTCCAGACATGGGTACATTTACCTACTGCAGCACAAGTCAGATACTTTTGAAAAGTTCAAAGATTATCGTGCTGAGGTTGAGAACCAATTAGGTAAGATGCTCAAAACTCCACTATCGGATCGAGGATGAGTGACACACTCAAAAAGTGGTTATTTACACCCAAGTATAAGAGTGTCGAAGTAATAAAATAACCCGGTAAGTCCGGGGTCGATCCACAAGGAATAGATTTTTAGTATGATAAAATAATAATTAAAACGAAAGGAAAAAGATTGATTTGTTTGAAGTTGTTTGGAGAATCTGAATTAAATGACAATAATAAAATGAAATATGTGGTTATGGGTGTTAGGGTTGGTGCTCAGAGTGCCAATCTGGATCGTATTTATGTCCGGTTCATAAATACGAGCAATTCCATTTTCCATAATATTACTTATTTAATGGTAGTACCTCTTGTCTTTTATATACATATTCGATCTAATTAAGATTGGATATTCAATTACGATTAGATCGAAACTAAATCTGGTTTAGTGATACGTGTATATTAGACAAACACCCTAGGATTTACAACGTAGTGCGCGGTTACAACGTAGTTTGTAATTGACATTGGGAAGTGCACTATAAGATGTATATCCTTAAATAAAATTCCTGATCAAGATTTACTAACACGGGTCGATTAGTAAAATCCGCTGAGACCAGTACATGTCATATATCGTGACTTGGTCCGATGGTTTATCCGAATGAATCATGAGTCTCGGGAGACTCGTATAGACATGTAGGTGTTTATTTGATCAATATTGAACGACTCACTAAAGATTTCCTAATAGATGGTACACTAACGTCAATAGGAAT